>UCOH01011383.1:0-109390 GCA_900474275.1 Synergus japonicus | reverse complement strand
TTTTATCCAGAAATATTGTACCAACTAAAAATAGCAATTAGGATTACAAGTTTATTTAATTCTTTATTATTTTCAATGTAAATGAATCAATATTTAAAAACTTTTTATAGTTACAAATACAATCAATACAAAAATTCGTTCATTTGAACGTTCAGAACTTTTCAATCATTTTAAATGCGGCAAAGCTGAAGGTCATAAAATCTAGGAATGAGTGGAGCTCTGAATTTCTTTACGGGGAAGGTCAGGGTAATTTTGTTTCGATTGAACTTTAATTAAATTTTAACAAGACTCGACAAAGTAGTCTTTCGTCTTGACGACACTAACATTTGTGCAAGAGGATAGTTTCGACAATAACGTACCGTAGGTGCGACAATGTAAACGACGCAGGAAATTGCTCGTCGACTCGTATTTTATCGTGCTCGTCGGTGCCAGTTTGTCGAGTCGGATGTACTTACATGGGATATGTAGAGACTTTGCTGCTATTACACCTGCTCAAGTGTGCTGTATAAGCCTTACATAATTCTGTAATCGAGCGTAAACGAGAAAACTGCCAAAAGCATTCAAACCAGATGGACTAGAGCCTCTTCACCGAGCAAGTGGAGTACGACCTTGAAAAGTCATTAAGGTACAGATTTCTGTCTTTTAAACCATAACTTCAGCCTAGCGACAATCATTTTTCTTTTAATTTCTTTAAAGTCTTTTAATTTCTTTTAATTTCTTTTAATTAATTAATTTCAGGCTTTACAGCACAAAATTCTCTCAAAACAGGGGAAATATGATTTTCCACAAAAGAGACTGTATGGAAGACAGCGAAATAACTGGAGAAGTGGTTGTTTTATAAGAAGTGAACAGTGAAATTTGTCTTGTCTGCTTTAGTGATAGTATTTACTTTTCGCATAAAATGAGAATTTGGCCGCCTGTTCTGTTCTCGTTTTCTGGTTTATGGGTTTTCATAAAGATCCAAAGAATTTGCATCAGTCTTAGGGGTATGAAGATGAAAATTATTGTAAATGCCAGACGTTTCCTGTTGTGACAACTCGGTTTGCGTGAATCTGCATGGTACATCACGTTTTTCGCAGCCGGCAACAGCAGTCGGCTTGCTGATAAAACGTGCAGGAATAAACGTGGAACCCAGAAATGTGTGACGACACCTGTTACACAGAACGGCGCACTACATATAAATCCAACACGACTCTCCGAATATCTATTTAAGAACATTTTAAATAATGTCTTTTCAACCTTCTATTACCAGAAATTTGGAATTTTCATCAAATTTAAAGAAAATGGATGTATTATTAAAAACAAACCTAAATTACATGAATTCGTATTTAGGAGAAGCAATATTTATAAAATTATTCTGTTTTTTTAAAAACTATCAACTATTATGTATTGAATTGCGTCATACATTAAATATTTTTGCTGTTTAAACTCTTTCTGCTTTCGCAGTACTCAGTAACTCGAGGTGAAGTAGATAAGGCTCGAATTTAAGTACTATACTCATGATGCAGTCAGCAATATCACGAACTACGAACACAGAGTCGCAACTTGCATTACATGTCATATTTAAAAATAGGCTTTGTTTTCGAAACTGCATGCCATTTTATTAATCTATGCAGAAGTCTACACATTTCAACTATTTAAAAAAGAAGCATTAATTAACCATTACCTCTTGAACCAGTTCTGAGTTTAAAAGTTTCGTTTCAACTTAAAACATAAAAAATTATGCAAGTTTAAATTTGACGTTTGAATACGTTAATTTGTAATTGAATTGAAAGCATTTAACGTTATACAATGTATAGATGATTAAACATACATACTAGAAAATCATGCGAGATATAGAAATGCATTATTGGACAGTAAATACATTCCTTTCTGATTTAATAGTCCGATACGGGCTCATCGTTCCGGAAACCATTGAAATATGAATTATTGCTCATTAACGTCCTCCTGCCTCGAGAATAAAGGCCGATTTCCACCCAAGCATAGACTGCCACATGCGCCACGGGACGGGCAATCCGCTCTATTATAAATTCGCAAGATAATAGCGCGGTTCTTTTAATTAAAAAAGCTCGCTACCTGCTGCTACTTATACCACTAAAAATTACGTTAATATGCTGTAACACTTTAGGTATCGCCACCGAGGATCCGTAGTATTATTCATCCCTTAAAACGAGACTTTCTCTTTACAGGTTCGATTACTACAAAAAACGTCTGCTACCTCTCGAAAAAAAAAATCGATTTTAGCGAATGTACTTTTGGGTGTTCGACCATTCATTCGGTTCGGAAACTAGCCTCGCATCGTGCAGCGAGATTACCCTTTTGTCTCGAACTTTTAATTACATCGTGAAACTTTTGTACCTAAAAAGATGCTATATTTCATAAATTCCATTGTCTAGGACTGCACATTACCTCTAGCTGGAAAGTATCAAGTTTTTATAAGAGAAGTAGTCGTAACAATGCACTTGGAACCCAAAGTAAAATGATTAAAAATGCCTACCATCAAATACCTGTTTTCAACATTTAAAATGTTTGAGTTCAGCGCATAGAGTGTACATTTTCTTTGAGATTACAAATTTATAAACTCAGTTTATTCAAAAAAAATAAACCGTCATTCGAATTGCTGCATCAAAGGGAAGCGAAACTAAGGATGGCGAATGCCTCGTGAAAAGCAGCTTGCGAAGGTACTTTGCGAGCTTTGGCCCGTTTTAGCCGATATTCAATAACCCAAGAAACTCGTTCGAATGAAAGACATTTTACTCTCTGTATTGGATTTTTTCATCAATAATTCCGTAATAAATACGAATATTCAATCAGAAAATAACTGATGATCTTGATGATGCTGTTATATTTTATTTCACTCAATGTTAAATTCATAACTTTTCAATATCCCATCCTTTCGAATCAATTATTAACTGCAATCTTAGCTTCAACGAAGGCACTTAAAAAATCCATTAAAAAAATGGTCTGCAAATGTACTCTCATTAACTCTCGATTAACGCCATTAGTTTTTCATCTGTGCAAACTTTTCCATTAAAGACTTCTATACTTTCTAAAAAATGAGAATGTAAAAAAGTGATTTTTACACATAAATTTAAAATAAATTATGCTGGAAAAGCCTATAGCAGATTGAATTTTTTTCCACCATTTGTGAGAAAGTTTCTCGCCCTCAACTAAAACTTTTAAAAACAGATTGTGTAAAAAAAAAACTTTAATTAAAGTAAAGAGAATATTGAGAGCCCTTTTTTCCTATATCACTATTCAATAAAAATAAAGAGGTCTTTGTACGATTTTGCTAAAATTAAAATAATCTTGAACAATATAGAACATTGTATTGTACATATGCAGAAAATGTAAAATTTTAAGTCTGTCACACACCTACATTTCTAAAGTATTCTTTATCGTCACGAGTCAAATGACTTGAGCATTAAAAATAAAAAATGATGTGCACTTATATGCAGAAAGATATTAGTTTTCCTTTTACAGAATTATCGACACTAACGTTAACTAACACTCTGAGCGCAGTAAGATTCATTTACAAATTTGTCACGGTTTGATGACTTCATGAAGTTGCAACCTTCAAAGAATTGACGTGAGTTAAAGCAAAGGGAAAAAAAAAGAAAAAAAAGGAGCGGATATTGCAGAGGAAACTGCCTTAACGAGTCGAGGATAAGGCAGAAACCTTTGTATTCTTAGAAAGATAAGGGCATCCTTCAAAAGAACGGAAGAGAAACGTAATCGCACAGACAACGTAATTCGAGGAGCAATTCAATCTTCACTGGCTGACATCAACGAATGGATGTGACAGTGTTTAGTATGTTTACAATGGCCTCTCTTACTTTTACAAATCCGCATTACATCATTGAGAAAATTAATTGCATCTTTCATTACGGTATTTTGCTCTTATGCACTTCTCTACTTCTCTCTCTTGCTTCAGGAAATTGATTTTCATCGTAAATCTTCGCATATTTTAGGATTAGATTTAAAAAACAAATGAAAGTAGCATTCATGTGTCAGTTCCAAAATTTCAATGAATTCCTATGGGAAAATAATGTTAATAATCAAACTCCCATGAGAGCCACTGTTGAAAGAAAGAATATTTTATCATTGACTGTACGTAGCCACATACCAAGTCACGATTTGAATTACAATCGGCGCATCCCGCCATCTCGTCCGGTCGGTTCCCGCCTCGTTATGTAATTTTATGCTAAGCATTCTCATAGCGTGCAAAATTCCGACGACCCTCACCTTACATGAAATCACGTGTCGAAACTGAATGAAAACCCAGATGAAAACGGTGTGATCTGTTCTCAAAGTTCTTGAGCAAATATTTAAATCTAACGTGTTCACCCGCAAAAAAGCAACAAAAAAAAAATCAAATTCAACACGCAGTACACGTCTTGAAAAATGTGTGCTAGATCATAATATTTAAAGGAGATTATTAAATGACGCTTTAGTTAACGAATTACGCACAAAGTTGGCCGAAATGAATGTCTTTTTAAGAAAAGGATTATATCCGAGATTATATCGAATGAAAATTTGATTATTCTTATCAGCCAATTTCTCGAGAAGTAGGACAAACAAAAAATATACGTGGTTTTGCTGGGCCAAGTAGTCACCAAATTTGCAGCTTTACTCACGTACGAAAAGTGAAAGTCGGATGTACTGGGATATGATAAGACGTCTGCTAAATGTACGCCCACGTTATTACAATAAGGTATAAAAACGTAAGGTGCTTTCTTAGGATACAGTAGGTCAACCATGAGAAGTATGATAATTCAATAAGAAATATGATAATAAGCATAAAGATATTCTTAATACCTTGATCACTTGATGAATGAAAAAATGTTGTGTTTATATAAATATCATCAAACAGATGATTTTCACACAGATAAGATCTATTTCGTAAGAATCGGGAGAAATACCGTGAAGAATTGAACCAAATTTAAAATTAATTTAAATTTAAAACCTCGATTACAATCTCGTGCATGTATATTCTTCACAATGAATGTACATTGTAAACTAAGCTAAAGAAGCCCAGTTAAATCTTCCAGACACACCAGCCTACACAATCTTCTTCAATTTAAAGGATGTTAACCCACCGTGACGTTTACACGAATACTGAAACATCACAAGACACGGAGAAGAGTATTAAGTATACTTCTTGGCACGATATTGATGGACCTTGACCCTACTTATTTAGCTGGCGACCCTTTATTCGTATGTTTGTGTCTTCACGAAACAAGCTTTCATGTAGTATTATTTACGATATAAAAAGTGAACGTGCGCGATCAACTACACGAATTCTCCAAAAAAAATGAGGTACGAACCGATAATTCGGGTAATAATTTTAAATCTTGAGAGGCAGAATAAAGAAAAATTTTCTCGGGTACTTTTCTTCCGAAAACGTATATTTCTAACGAAATAATTTCACTTTCACCCAAAATTTTGAAATTTTCTATGAATATATTAACATTCACTTGTTTTGGTTCAATTAGCGTTTAGTTTAATGAATTTTTAGTTCGATACCTACCCAATTACCTGGAACAATTGATTCTGAAAACTTCGATATTGTTTTTTCATAACTGATTTTCTATTCTAAATAGTCGCCCATCCCTAACCATTTGTCATTGCTGATTGCAAACTCATTGTTAGACTCTTTCTCTGAAAGGCAAAGACCTGAAGAAACAAACGAGAACAAAGTAGTGCGCAAAGTGTTGAGTGTTCCTGAATGACAGTGGGTGTCAAAGAAGGATCATCATATGAATCGCGACGACGATTCGTAGATGATAATACATTAGTAGACGTAATTCATAAAACACTCTCTCTCTCTGGAACCTTTGCTCTGGGTTTTGTTCCAGTATATTCACATCGCCACTTGTTGGAGCACTGCCATATGCCAACATAACTCTGCGAGTGTCTTCAAATTTCCACGTATTCGTGTGTTGTAGAGTCATAGGCAAAAAGTGTTGCTTGAGGCGCGATGGTTGCCAACGTTTCGCTTGGACGCCGTGCAAACGAACTGTGCAAAAAGAATCGTCGCTTTCGAACAAATGCAATTTCCGAGGTTACGAATGCACACGAATTCCCCTCAGGACACGGTTCTTGTTATTTTCCAGTCATCCAAACGATTTTCTATTATATCCGCTCGCGGCAAGCTGCATTATTGGCAAATGGGGAAATATGAAAATTTACTTTTGGTCTCTGAAAATACGATTGACCTCTAATGGAGTTCCTCAGGCCACGAATGGCAACGACATGCAAAATGGTGGTTAAAAATTAAATGAAACTATAAATAAAGTGTGTCTGTTCAATGCTTAACGTGTGTCAGAAATATCAACGCGCACTTCCATCCAGGCGATAGACTGACTGGAGATAGGTGGAACTGGTAGAAGCGAATCTCGTTTCAACTGGTGCATGGATTGAACCCTGGTCCATTTATTGGCAGTGCGTACCGCGAGTAATTTTACAGGAGACGTGATGGGACTCTAAATCTAGTGGAAGCGTGGTTCCAATTGACCCCAAGTCGACGTCTAATTGCCAATTGACGAGAACGTTGCTATCTCACATAACTGCGCTTGCATTCGAGACTCGCGTGCTCTTCGCTGAGATCTTCTAGGTCGATGCTTAATCAAGTTAGGAGGAAAGACGAAGATCATCATCACCGGATGTCAGGCTGACTATCACTGTCTGTGAACCTGAAAGCCCCAACGGACGCCAAACGTCACGCTCTCTACACGCTAACTAATCACTGTTACTTCGACGCCTAATTAGTCTCGAATTAATTAACGCCTTGAGCGTTGAAAACCGTTTGCCTCGCTTGAAATGCATGAAAGATATTTTTAAGGTAGAAAGAGCTTGTAACTTAATCTTAATGTCAGTGCTTTGACCTATCTTTACACAAACGTTGAAAACAATGTAGAAATAAGAGAACAAGTTTTTTAAACTGTTTTGCAAATTGCTCCGGAAGAGAAATATTTTTTTTATAAAAGAGGAACATTATGAACATCTTTTTCCACTGTTTAAAGTGTTGTTTGAGTGATGACAGTGTGAGTAGTGTGACAGTGTCATCACTTAATATTCACTGAGGTTTTCAGAGGTATACTTATAACTCTTACATCAGTGAAATGTCTCGGTTTTAAAATTAGAGGGAATATTCTTCTGTCAGACAAATAGAAATGAATTTTAATGCTCATAATGAGATAGCTCAATTTAGATTACATTTTCAAAAGATATTCCGCCTTTTTGTTTTAAGTTAGACGAGAATGAATAAAAGATATCAGATATTTCCATACTCACGGAATTTGATTGAGAGTTAATTCAAAGTTAGACTCACCTGAAACAAAAAACAAAATATTTTCATTAGGTTCAGTTGTACAGAATTTAGATATAAATTATAGATGAAATTGCTTTATAATATTGCTACAATAATTCAATCAAACAATTATTACAATATATTACATGTTCGTTAATAGAATGTGCTTTACTATTAATTAAGGGCCACACATCAAATTGGCTAACGATAATGTCAAAGCTTATATTAATCAAAACATTCACATAATTTCCGAAACATATATATGTATAATAATTATTCTATCCGTATTTTGGAGCGAGGTCACAGTAAAATCAAATATCTATAAATTTATCGCAAATTCTAGCATAAAATGAATATATTTAAAATCCCCAGACACCTAATAAAGAATCCTTTGCTTACCATATCCTACATATTACTATCTTATATTTTCCATTTTTCCTCTACATCTTTCCACTAAAAGGATAAAGTTTTTTTAAAACAAAAAATAGATTTTATTACATTTTTACCAAAATTAAAGATGTTAAACAACAATAGTTTCAAAGGATTGGACGAGCTTAAGGATTTTCAAGAGATTACGTATTGGCTGATTATGAAACCATTGAAAACAAAAAATTTCCGGTCAACCACAAAATTTCCAAGTTATATCCTGGTAACAAAAAATTCACGGTCATTTCCCGCTTTTCCAGCTCAGCGGACACTCTGATAAATAAAAGAAGATAGCAAATGGATTTAAAGGCGGACAATTTTTCACGATCCTCTCAACCAAATTGTATCTTTTATCAATTGCTACTAGTATCATCACCTTTGCAAACGCCTAACACGTCTTAAAGCAACTGAAGCCACTAGTTTATTAGAAGATCAGAACTAGTGATCTTTCGTAACGACGGTTACTTGCGGTTAGTCTCAAGATTGAAGGTATGAATATATCTCTCAGTTTCTGAGATATTCGACCTTCATCCTTATCAAATTGCAATGAATGGTGCGAGGACTCAGATTTCAGATTTCTCTCGTCTGGCCATCTACAAACTTACCATCACCAAACTTGCCTCCTCAAGGTGGTATCTTGGGGCACAGAACCGCAGACACATTGGCGGTGGTGGCAACGGTCAGTCTTGTAAATTATTTAAGCCGAGTCAACACAGCCGCATGTACTTGTACAACCAGTACAATCCACCCTTCCACTTACTCTCTTTCCTTCTCCATAGTGGCTATATCACCTCGGTTTCTCCTTCAAACTAAAACTCTATCCTCACTGTAAAGTGCAAATTTGCTCTATAAGCTTCCCCTCCTGTAAAATGGAATATATCAGCAGACATGATGAAGTGAAACCATTGATCGGAACCTACAAAACACTGAAATCATCCGATATCATCGGATATAATCTGGTATCATCTGAATAGCTGATTATCTTGAAAATCAATGTCAACAGATCTATTATGCAATCTAGATATTAATGAACACCCACTAGGTCAACGAACCTCCAGATCAGTGACATTAGGTTTTCATACATGTTTTAATACATGTTCTATAATCTTTCTAAAAATATCTCCTGTAATCCACCCACATAAGCCAGCCAGTTTTGCAAAACACTTTCTCAAGGAATGAATTTACACCCAGTAGATGAACAAGGTTCGTGCTTGTTGGAAGGACTGCGTCACACAAAGGTCCTAACAGACTGTAGAGTGCAATGCGAAGGTGGATGATGACGAGGGAAAAACGAAGATAACCAAGGGAAGGGAACGTGGTCATCTAAGTAATTGGGTAGGCGGACTACTACTTGCACCAATGAATGTGTGAGACTAGTTTGCAAATGTGTGTGAGACTTGGTTGCAAATATGTGAGACTTCAGACTGTGTTTCAACTGTGTGAGTCTTGGTTTAAAATGTGTGAGTCTTGGATTCAACTGTGTGAGACTTGGTTTCAAATGTGCGAGTCTTGCCTTTCTAATGTGTGAGTCCCCTCGAATCCTTGAACCTTACACTTGAGATATTAACTTCGTACCAAACCTGGCATATAGCCGGCCAATGCCTTCTCAGACCGACCTTTTTCAATGTCTTTACTATTGCCTTATGTAATTTCTCTCACACTTCACGAAGGAACACTTTCTTAACGAATTTTTCCCCTACAAAATTCTAAATAAATTATGTGAAGTCGTACAACTTTTATGAGTCGGGTTTTGGAAGATTTGAAATTGCTGATAGTGGGTATTCGTTGATATTACGAATCGTTGATTTTGCGAATCGTTGATGATAACTGACCTTGAAAAACCAACTTATCATCTAAAATGCGAGTCCCTTTGACCTAAATTTTTCCTAATATAAAAATCAAATTTGCAATATGTCGTGTCAGTTGGTCGTTGGCGAGATATCGCTGTGGAGGGCTTACAAATACCGGATATGGCTGCTTGGTAACCGGACGCGTGAAAACAGACCGCCTCCAACCGATTCGTACCATATGTGTCTCATATGACGTATTTGAAATCTATATAGCTGATTGAATGATAATCAGCATAATTCCAATGCAGCGAAAAGTTGCTCACGGAATATTAAACTCCTAACGCAATAGACGCCTCATCTCAAAGTGAATACTCAATTGTAAGAAAGCACAAATTTCACAATCACAACACAAAGTGTTCTTAAAAAATTGGAATTTTATTGACTCAGTCCGCATTTCACTAAAAAACAAAACGAGAACAAAACAAAAACGAAATAAAAAGTTTCCTTTTAAACGGAAAAGAAATTCTTTAAAAGAGAAAGATTTAAAACAGGGGAAAAGAGAAAGACTCTAAAGCTTGAATGCAGTTTGAGTTCTTTTTCACTGATGGCACCAGTTTCTTTTACAGGATGAAATTTTCCATTGCAGTTGACATTATTTGGACTCAGGTGGATGCTACTATAAATAAAGTTTTTAAGTCCTGGTTAATGTCAAGGTTGAAAGCAAAAGTCTGAATATTACATCACGCTGTGGATTCAACTGGTTACCTAATTGGCTAGACAAGAAGGATTATTCCAAGTTAATAGAGCGAAGGTCTGAGCGTATTCGATTAAGATCGGGTCGACTGAGTTTCCTCTCGAACGGTCATTGCACTTCAGTGCATTGAACGTTACGTTGTCACCGTAACAAGCAACTTGTCGGTGTCGTTGATAATGTTAAAAACACAGAGATAGAAATCGATATTTCGCGACCATGTCTCCTTAAAATCTCGAAACCGAATGCGAAATCACGAATGAATGACGAGGTAAAATGTCAGACAAGGTCTTATCCGCGATACACGTGGCAACGTAGCATTTATCGGTGAACGAAGCCTTATATTCTTGATTTGAGTTTCTTTTTTAAAAAATTTAGGTGTAAATCAGAATACCTGTATATCTTTTTTAAGGAAACATAATTTCTACAGTTTATGCATATCATACTACTTTAATATGATTAATATGACTTATAATTAATATCATCATTAATATGATCATTAATATCACTTATCATCGCTGATAAATCCCAAAAGATATCAAAAACTCAGTAATATACTTTCCAACATTTTTATACAGAATTTCCGTGTAAACAAGAATTGTAATATTCTGTATAAATTAGTCTAACAATACTTAATTTGCAAGCATCGATTGTAACAATTCAAATTAATCCAACCATGATAATTCCAATTATAATATTATATTGGAAATTTACAAGAATGGAAAATCACTAATAATTAATTCGGCTTGGGATATTTACTGACCAACTCAAATGGTCTATATCTTTACCAAGTTGTCATTCTCATGTCTTCATATTTTCCAGGTATCTCGCGACAGTTATCGAGCGACAAAAAGAAAATAGTTAACACAATTTGTCACGTTTGACGAATTAATTGACGAATACCCCCTCCTTCTCAATGCATGATGTCATACACGAACACTCTCTTTCGAAATTCGTAATTACAAGATTAATATAATTTAGATTAGTATAATTTCTTCGAGCGAGCAGATCCTCATTCTGCTGATTGAATATTATCATTTCCTCATTACCGACGAGTGATTAACGATTATCACACATGAGAAAGGTGCACGAAAGCTATAGTCCGAGTCTTCAAGGTTGGGGATCGTCGTCGAGCGACAAATGTATGCGCGCTGCGTCACCTCTCCGTCTCGACTGGTTCGGTTGTTGGCACTAAGATGGTTTTTTTTTTATCTCTTTAATATTCAAGATCCATTGAAGGAAGTCTCGACGAAGGACACGAAACGACGCTCAATAACCGCGCCAGGTGACAATCGTCTCCTTATCTTTCAAATATATGTATACATTCGCTCGGAATAAATTTTACCATACAATATACATCAGCACTCCTTTTTCATTATAATACAAACATTATTCGTCATTCGTTAGTCGAAAACCTCGTCGAAAGCCCTCTAGAGATTCCTACACAACTCAATTCTTCTGAAAAGGAATCTTTTATTCCAAATTTCGAGATTGATTTTCCTGCTAGTCTCTGACGGGAAATTCAGGCTGGTTGAAGTTCGTTAGCTCGTTAAACAACAGTTAGTGATTTAAAATCATGGGTACACAAGGGAACGGAAGAAACGGGTGTAAACCTTGCCGGTTTGCTGTTTTAGGGTCTGCATGTGACCGCGACGACCGGGAATTACATAGAGTGCTCGTTTCGTAACGCAGTTATTCTCCAAGGGCTATACGATCGAGACGGGACACGTTCATGATTCTCGGATCCGATCTACACATCTACAGTATTATCGAACCTTGAAAGGCTCCCAGGAAGATTCATAAACGTGTTAATGGTCGGCTGGTCCCCAGCTCAAAACCAGTTTCTATGGGGACGTTTTGTTGTTCCTCCTCGAGGCGCTTTATATTTCGCTCGTATACCAGCACATTCCAGATGCCCGAAGCGCCGATCGATCCAGCGGATGGGATGGCCAAATCCATTCGCACTCGTCCCTCCCAATGAATCGACCCGAAACTTTGTAAAATTTGATAGAGTGCGTTTGTAAATACACGAGTTTATAGAATTGAGTCTTTATTAAAATTTGCATCGTGGTTCCTCTGTTTTCTCGAATTCCGCGTATCGATTTTTTCATTTCGGTAAAAATTGCGTTGTTAGAAGTACGGATAATTGAATACTTTCAAATTTTCTGATCCCTGCCGATATTTTTGTCTATTATTCCAGGAAAAATGTGGATAATGATAGATAATTTATTCAGTTAATGGCCAGATTATGTTAGATTATGTTAGTTATTTTCTTGCAAAGGAGGCCATCACACAATTTACGATTTACGATCCTTTACGCCTTGTCTGCTCTACACTTGACCCACCAACATACTTTCACTTTTGTCCACCGAAGAGGAAGGTGACTCGCTCCATCTGATTTTATTCGTCATGCCGCAATGATTATAATCCCCGACAAAGTATGAATTTCAGCTCTTTCACGAACTACAATAAGCGTTTTAAAGTTTCGCAAACCATTGATCGAAAGTATGATGAATTGAGAGATTTGTATCTGAATATGTTATAAAAAATTTACATAATTTCATGCCTCTGTATTTCAAATACTTTTTCTGATCAAATATCCTACAGATAACTAAAAATACTTAGATTTCAATGCGATTAAAGTTAAAAATTTTCTGATCTATAAAATCTGCCTAAAGAGCATTAAAATTTTGAAACATCCAAATGTAAAATTTTTAATTTGGAAACCTGCCAAAATGTAAATTCTCTATGTTAAAAGCTTTCTAAATGTGAAGATTTATAGTAAAATATTTCACAAGCCTTGAAAGCTTTTCTTATAATAATGAATTTCAAACAAATTTTCATTTTCACTACATTCAAAGAAACTTTTTTCTGGCTGTACACAATCAGTGAAAATGTATAACTCGTATCAAGTCATGGGAGCCTTGAAGTGTAAAAAGGAGTCCCAAGATTCCTTTGTTTGACTGGACCCTTTAGTACTCGTGCATCGCAGTGCATAACATTCGTTACAGACGAAATAATTGTCCATTGTTCTGGAACGTTCATTAACCCATACTATAAAGTCAGATTAAAGGAACTGACGTCGGAAATGGCGATTTTTAATAGCTCTCTAGGAACTTCCCGATAAATCTACCAAACGGAGCGTGTCGATTCTCGAGTGTATCAGAATGCAAGCGCATTGAAGAAAACAGTTTTATTCTTGGCACATCCTCTGGCTTAAAATAATTTTGTGATAGTTCGGAAATGTACCAAACCTCTATATCCACTTTCTTCAAAACAACTTTTTTTCTGCGTTTCACTTTCGATTCTTTCGAAGATTCTTCAATATTTCATTGTTTCACAAAACTCCGAAAGAAATTTACCTCGGGATTATGTATACAAACTTTTGTCAGTGAATTCGATACATTTCTGATCGACTCGGCAGCTGTTTTAATTTCGAAAACTAAAAATATCGTTATTTCGAGGTTCGTTAAGAATAAAAATACCCGTGATGCAACGTTCCAACCCTCTCATAATATTTTCTAACTTGTGTTTGGATTCTCGTGTTTCCCTATGGCCGTATGTGGATTCACATTTCCGGTGGAGAGAGGACTTAATAATTAAAATGTTTCCTAGTGCTTTCAAAGATAAGCTGATAAAAGCATGCGCTGTATAATACAGTTATAGGGAGGCTACACAAGACTATGGCCCAATTGGCCCACACACTGCAGTATATAACAACGTAAACTGGGATGGTGCGGTGTGTTGAATTAATCTTTAATCGCGTCGCCGGAACGACAAGACGCCCCTTCAATTAATCGTCTCGCCAGACGACCATGTGCACTTTGGACCTTCTACGCTCGAAAACCAATAGGAAATCTTTGAAAATTTTACTTTATTCTAGAGACAATGTACCAAATGAGAATTCAAGCGAGGTCAAGTCGTTTAATTAAGTGTCTAAAAAATTTAAAAGAGTTTCTAGATAGGAACTCTCTAAACCTGAATCAGCGAAATTTTCGCTGTTTCAATCAGTGAATGATATTTTCCCTGGCAAATCAGCGAGAAAAATTTGTAATGTATTTTTTGAGGCATGAGCATTATCTATAGGCAGAAAAACATAATATTATACATTATTAATACATTGTTTTAAAGATTTTTTAAAGAAAATTTATACATTTTTGTACTCTGCATTAATGTTCATTTTTCAAAGTATACTCTCAAAATCTGAATTAGTGAAAAGTAAGCTACTAATTTACTTTAGTGAAATTTTTTACTAATTATTAGTTGTATTTCACTATTTCAATTCGCAGTATTCAAGTTTTCACTAAAATTTTAGTTAACAATAACTAACAATTAGTAGAATTTTTTACTAAAGTAAATTAGTGACTCACTTTTCACTAATTCAGATTTAGAGAGTAAAGAGTTGAAATCTATTCTTAACCGAAAAATATTTCCAAATTTTTTCAGGGAAATATTAACTGTTAATTAGCAAAATATTTACTGCTAATCAGCGAAATCTCGCCGATTCAAATTTAGAAAGAACTTACAAAATTTTCGCGGTCAGCAAAATTTCCATCGTTGATGGAATTTCGATGATTTGAATTGAATTTCGTTGATTCCCATTTTGAAATTGTTTTCTCGTGATCAAAGTATTTGCAAAACAATGAGTAACACAAAACAATACCCTTGAGTCCCCTTCACACTCGCAGGCACTCAGCATAATTTGAAATAGTCATTATTTTAAATGTAATCTCACATATTTTATCTAATTATGTAGTCTTTACTCTTAATTATAATAGAACCTGGAAGTGACAAAATTATCTCTAACAAAGTTTTGACTGTTCATTTATCCTCCCTTTGAAGATCAAAAAACCAAAAAATACGTTAAGTGTGAAAAATGACCCTATTTAATATTTTCCGAAAATTGGTTAGTTTCACTTTGAGCAAAGTATATAATGAGTTTAGAAATGTTTGAGATTATTTTGCGGGTTTATTGACTAAAGTTATTTGAAGTCTCGCATATTAACACTTGAACAATACTCGACTGAGTAAAACGAGTTGCGTGAAGGAAACCAAGGAAACCAAGGAAACGTGGAAGAAAACGTCGTAACCACGAATGGTTAAAACCAAGGCTGGAACTAAAATATTCCAAGAAACCTTTTTCAATTTTTTTAAATAATCGAATTGGATTGACGCAACTGAAATTGAAGGTTTCCACAAAGCCTCTATATACAGAATTGACGCAACTAATTAAATACAATTTACCCAATTAATTTTCTAAGTTTATAGAGTATTACGTAACTCGCTGTGCCACACAGCTGGTTTTAATAATATATAAAACTCGAAATGAAGTGAATATAGGTGGACTTTGAATCGAAAATAAATTCAATTAGCGAACAAAGGGTAACCTTCATATATTATATTAATGAATCAAAGGAAGATTTGTATAAGCAAACTGCTGCGAGTTTCATTGAACAGCTATGCTAAATGGTCGTTTCAGCTCCCTTCGTGAAAAGTCGTCAACGCATAACGATGCCACGTGCCGTTAATGATGATGCGACGTGCGTACCAATTACACCGTTACGCCTAAAGTCTGCTCTAATAACGGAAATGAAAAAGTCTTAACGAAACCAGTATAAATTGGCTTGAGTAAATTACTTTACATTTAGGCACCGGTAATTGCAAATAATAAAACCGTAAAACCTTTTGAAATCGTTTTATTTAAATCTGTTTAGAATTCTCTGAAATTTTTTGAAATCCCACTTTAAAAAATCCTAGTTTTGAAAAAAAAAAAAACGCGAGGCACCCTAATGAAATATTATTATATTTATAAGGAATTCCTTTCTTGTAAATTGAGAGAAAATTACTGTAGTTTCAGCCTCAATAATTTAGAATAGAAAAACTTGAAGTATGTATAATTTTTTACTCTTTTTTTGGGCTTCGATTAAAAGCGACCAGCAAGGGAGGAATCCAGACTGGATTTTTTTCAGACATCTATACTTTCATTATCCGAAGATTCTTGGCTCTTCTCCACAGGGGTCTTCTTTATCGAGCGCGAATATCAGCGGCTTCGCCGGAACAGACTTAATTAACCACTGCAGACTGTAGTAGGTGGACGAGTACTGGATAGTAAAATTACTCGCTTCCTAGTTGAAGAACCGCGGGTTCATAGACACAACTCTTACAATATAGCTGAGTAATTTGTGCAAACTACGTTTGAAAACTCTTGGGATGAGATAATAAATCATAAGCTGATTCATTGCTCTATAATTAAAGCAAAAAATCTATTTTTAAAATGGGGTCATTGAATGTACGACGAAAAATATACGTAACCGTTTTTGTGAATGGATCCAAAGTTTCGATTTCTAGAAAGTCATGTGTTCTTTGTATCAAGTGAATACGAAGTTCCTCCTACTTGGCTAATTACTAAAGTAGAGATAAGAAAAGTAATGTTACTCTTTGTGAAGAAATTGAATTTAACGAGTCATTTAATTCTCCAGATGTTTCCTTCATAAGAAAATCAAGATTTAAGTGAAATGTTCAAGATTCTCTAGGAATGATGACTTCTCTATTTCAGATGACTCCAGTTATCAACTGAAATTCCTGTCTATTAGAAAAAAATATTTCTAAGAAATAAAACTATTCAATAAAAAAAAAAAATAATTCTTGAAAAAAGGGGAAGTCTGGATAAATTGAAGTGAGTCGTCTCTTTCAAATTACGTATCTACAGCGTTTGGACATGCAACCTTGAGAAAGCGCAACTAGTGTCGAGCATAGGTTCTCAATCTTCTACGACATACCATACAAAAACCTGGAAACAAATCCCAAAACGATCACCCGATCAATATAAGGTAAGGGTTACCATAAAATAAAAAGGTTACCATACAATCGTCCCCTAAAACGATCTCCAG
The DNA here is from genome assembly GCA_900474275.1 of Synergus japonicus. Classification (NCBI taxonomy): domain Eukaryota; kingdom Metazoa; phylum Arthropoda; class Insecta; order Hymenoptera; family Cynipidae; genus Synergus; species Synergus japonicus. The sequence continues at coordinate 92,221 of UCOH01011383.1, read as the reverse complement.
CAATTTTCTCTGAAAGAAATGCGAGTTCCTTAATTGGACAGACGATTTTTTCTAACCGCGCGGGACTCATTCGATTCTCAAGAACGTTGAGATCGCAACCCTGGTTTCCCCTAATATAATATACCTACATGTAATGCACATGCGTGTAAAAAAGATAAAAAGGTTTGAAGCGGGGTTGCCATGCCTCTATACGTTTTAACCATGCACCCATTCTAAAAACATGCGACCCCAAGTGTCGCCGACATCATCGACGCCTTTGCACGCCACGTGGCTAATTGCAAAGTGTATGAGAAGGATATAAAAATGAGACTCGTTGACGATGAAGGAAGGGTGAAAACGGCGTCGTTGAGAATGTCGAGACTGGAGAGGGTTGCGGTCGATATCAAGCTAGAGAGATTTTTTTTTTGTTTTTTTGCATATGAACACATTCAAAGAATGGTAACATGGCATGGCACAGTGAGCGCGGTGCCCAGGGGGCACGTTATACACGGAAAGCTCAACACGCGAGTGAAAGAAAAGTTAAGGAACTTGAATGTAGGCTAAACTCCCTCTTTCTAACAATTCTACATTGAAAAAATTCCGGTAAAGTGCTTTCTTTACATGAAGATTATAACTCAAACTACTCGAGTAATAAATGCACGCCACAAGTTGAAAAAAACTACTTAGAACTCTTAGGAGTACTAAAATCTTAGGAGTACTTAAAACTTAGAAGTACTAAAATCTTAGAAGTACTAAAATCATGTCAGAGAAAATTTGGATATTTATCATCATCTTTATTTAGATATGCAAAATGAGAATTAATGAAGTAGTAAAAATTGGTCATCTTTTAGTGAAACGATGGTAGTCGAGTCCATTTAGAGTTTAGAGCACTTCTGTCCTTGAAAAGGTGGAGTTCCCTGAGCAGAAGAAATAAAGGCTGTGCGAGAAACATGAGAACCGGTCTGGGGATTTGGATGCGGCAAATTACGTGTGTGTGGGAAAAGATCTATAGCAGTTGCACGTGCGTAATCTCCTGAGTAAGAGTTAGAGACACTATTCTAAGTAATGAAAAGTAGAATCTATTAGGAATGGAGATTTTAAGTGCCTGCTTAAGAATTAAAACTTAAGCTCATTAATTAAGCTCATTTTTGCAAAGTATGAAATATAAAATACGAAGCTGAATCTTTGAAAAATTTTGTATACTTAATAAATCAGAGACAAAATGTTAAATGTAGATTTAGATGTATGTAGATATATAGACGTTGATTTATGTCAACATGTCAAAACATCATTTAATTTAAATATTGAGAGGAAGATCGAGCGAAGGACAAGGTGCCATTAGACGGCGACCACATGGCTCATTTTTAAAACAGAAATTTCAACTCTATTGGCATTGATTAGAGTGGGACATGAGTGACTACAGATATAAATAATTTTTGAATATAAAGAAAGTACTTTTTACTCCCTGTGGACTGAATATATAGAAAAACATTTATTTATTTGATTCAAGGAAAATTTGATTAAAGCAATTGAAAATTTGTCTGAGAGTTAAAATTCACGTATTGTTAATATTATAAGAGAATAGCGGGAAGATAATGGCGCACGTCCGTTCAACAATTTAATTCGTCAAACGGATCACGGCTCGAATTACGGATGAATCGTGACCCTCAATGAAATTCTATAGGAGGACGACGATTCGTAGAGAATATCAACGGTTAGACAAAAATATGGTCTAATCACAAATGCCTGACTGAACGGGTTAGGTTGGGTTTAATACTAGTTGCTAACTGCGCGGATCAGAGCAATAATGTCGAAGAGCTGCCTTTGGAAGCAGGAAGGTACGCTCTGATTAAACGTTTAACTAGTTTCGACTGACAGAGGCGTTCCTGGCATGAAGCATACGTTATTTGAGCCCCGATTTCAGCCTACAAACAAAATAATGATTGGCTTTAAATGACCCACGAAATCGAAAGTGTTATTAAGTCCGCTTGACCTTTTTTTCTCAGAATGAATCAATGAACTGCGACAGGCGTCGACTTCTTTTTCATTATTATTACTATTATTATTATTATTATTCTGAAGGAGATCCCAATTTAATTTTATAAAGAGGATTTATTACCCTAATTGTCCTCAGAGAATACCGCTTTAATCAAAAAGCAAATTTGTGAAGAAAGTAATTTTATCGATGTATCAGAAATACGTAAATTAAACGTATATTTTATAGAGTTGATTATTTAGTGCTTAGGGGTGTTTTATTCTGAAAAGGTAATAATCTTTACACACGAGATTATCGCCTGCTAGAATCTTTACGATTCTCTTTATCGCCGAGAATATTAGCGATAGTAAACTATAAAATATAAATAGTATTATTTGCTAGGCTATAGTTAATTCTCAACGTGCATCTTGATAGCATTCCCCTCAAAATTTATTCCTCGCGGTTTTCAAACCAAACGGTTTCCAAAACTTTAATAAGTTCTATTTCCTTTAATCGTAAATCTTTGTAATAGTGCTAAACTATTTCTAACTGGGTGACTAACATATTCGTCAAACAATTAGGAGTATGTGACTTTCACGAATATTATTGACAATTCGAAAGGTAAACAAAAGAATGTTAGGCTAATCTCTGTTTCTGTTGCGTCTAAAAGCATGAACTCACAGACCGGAAATCTCGACACATGCCAACGTTTGCTTATGCGGTAGTAGAAAACTCGATACATACCACATAAACATTTCACAGTCATTTTTTTATTGCCTATATAAATATAGTTCGATTTCCAAAAATGTTTGTCCAATGGGAATATTAAGTTTTCAAAGTTTGGAATAAAAAAACGCAAAAAAAAAGTATGAATCAGTATTTGATTTTTTTATAAATCACTATTTTCAGTTGCAATGCCACTTCCGCCTGAAGGGTTTCAGCGAAAGGCCGATTACCACTTTATGAATATTCTACTTTTCAATCTCTCACGAGTACGGTTCGCCTGCTTTTACCTTTCCAAATAATAACCTATTTTTCAAAATAAATATACCTGAATTTTAATTAAAAAATATTTACCAAGTTTTTCATCGAAAATAATCTTCGAGCTTATTCTGAAGAAATGTATTTGACAGTTTAAATACCTAAAATACCTAAAATGACAATAATTTACGATTAGTCTCGTATTTTGTCGGGGACACTTTTGAATGGAGCGATTAAAACTAAATTTAGATTTCCTGTCGACAAATTTAGAAATTCATTTCGGAATAGCAGGGTAGAGATAGAATATTTTTTCACACCTTCAGATGCATTAGATTTATAAATTTTCATTCTCTTCGAAACATATTTTGAAAATGCTAATGTTGACGAATAAACTAAATACTAGATCTTTTGTTGATAAAGTAAAACCATACATCGGACCCATTTCACGTCGGTAATAAAATACAGAAGAATAATTGATAAGCCAATTATCTGGCTTCTATAAAGTATCGGAAATCGATAAAAGAGTACTATACCAAGCATTAATATCTCTAGTTATGAATTTCTACGAGACACCGAGCGAGACACCAATCGTTCACGAAAGAAGAAAAGATTTCATCTTTTTAGGAGCTATCAAACATTCAGGGAGACCTAAATCAAATTTTGCTTGTTGCTCCATTTAATACCCGTCTAAAACTTATTTACGTATTTTGGAATAGTTTTCCATACGATTTGAAATAAAATTCTGAATTCGAATTTCTTGGAAATTATACCGATCCTACGTTTATTATTACTGTCATACAATATTTATGAACTTCTAGAATTTATCTTCTATAATATAATGATTGACTTTTGTCCAGAGAAACCTAACAGAGATTACCTTGTCCTTGAAAAAGATAAATAATTCAGATTTTATGGGACAACATTCCCGAAATGAATGCCTTTACGTATGCAACAGAAGCTGAATAAACAAGGAAATATTTAGCAATATACGGACAAATTTGAGCTCTCTTAACTTTCGAATATTTTAGAATTTAATGCTTTTATCGATCTTTTATTTAGTTTTAAAATATGCAGAACTAGTAATTTAGTATAGAAGGAAATTTTAAAAACTGGGGTTATTATAATTATTAGAGTATTATCGAATTTTAGAAAAGAAGAGTTAGAATCAAAATCAAAGTTAAGAATGCTTTAAAAAAAGGCATCAGTCTTAATTAAAATAAACCCAATTAAACAAAAATCATTATTCAAACTTAAATCAAAAGGTAACACAGAGAAGAGTTAAAATCAAAACCAAAGTTAAGAATGCTTTTAAAAAAATAATACTTTTAAAAAAAAGCTAGCTTTAAAGAAAAGGTAACACAACTAGACCATAAGCTTTAACAAAATTAGAAGGACAAAACCCGACTATCCCATTTCAAATCAAGTGACCTTGAATCCCACGATCTAACGACATTCTCGGAATCAAGAATGGCAACGTCGAGATTTGAGAAAGGCAACAAAGGTCGGAAATTAGGGACCATACAGGTTGCTCAGGTAGTACCTAAAAACACCTGTCGGTAGTTTCGGGTTCAAAGTAAAGGTTAAAAGTAAACCCCACTTGGACATGCGCTCTCGAAAAACTGTTGAAAAACGTGGTCAACACGCAATTTTAATTTTCAAAAACAAAGGAATAAATCCTCCACTTGATAATCTCCTTACTTACAAAATAATAAAAACAGCTAAAGTAAACAAATCACTCCGAAAGGTACAAATGTCGTTTAAAACTAAAAACAAAACTCACCGAAAAGAGCGGTAGGTGTAACTTCCAGCTTTAAGTAAAATATCCTCTCGTGAAAATAAAATCCAAAAGGTTATTTCGTCGAGGAAAAACACGAGGAAAATCACCTTCGCCGAACGTATCACACTTCCTGAGGCACACACTTCACTTTTCTTGGCTGTCACAGCACATTCATAAACCTCTTCTTTTATTTCGACAATAACTACGTAAATCGAGCGCGAAAAATAATCGTTATTGTTATCAACCGGTTCCTTTCTTTTCACACGTGTCGAATTACAAAACCGTCAAGGATTGGCGCGCAACTGCTGACAGGAGAGAGGCAATTTAGAGGTTATGAAAGGTACGCTAGAACGATCGAAAAACCGCGGCGGAAACACTCGATTCTTTCTTGTCTGCCGTCACAAGATGTGACAAGACACCCAGATAAATAACCGGTACACTTTTCGTTCACTTGGTCACTTAGGAAACGGAAAAAAAAAGAAGGTTGAAACGTCGTCGCGAAAAGTGCGCGTAATAGATCCGGCTAAGTTGTAGGCACGCAACGAGTAGTAGCGACGCTAAAACTTTGCCACGAGTCGCGCCTCTTAGTGGTGGGGGTATGAAATGATTCAGGCGGGAGTAGGAGAAAGAGAGAGGAGAGGGAAAAAGAGTGAGAGAGATGGAGGAGAGGAAGGCTTTTACCGATGACGGTGTGCGTTCTTAGAGCAGCGAAAGTGGGGTTTAGGAGACTATATAGAAGACTGAGAGAGTTGATGGTTGTTGAGAGGGACGAAAGGGGGAAGAGCCAGCTGGGTAGGGAATTGGAAAAGCGACGGAGGGGAAGTTAACAGCCGCCTCGACCGGCAACAGACGGTTTGAACGTCTTCGATGTGTGTTGTGTATACTTGCCTCTCGTTGACGTCGACGCAGAATTTCTTGCGATTGTGTACGTTTGTGCCTTACACTGGGTGACCCTCGCGATTTTCTCCCGAAAAAATTATTCATAAGAAGCGGTTTCTTGGGGCTGGTTTGACCTTATAAATAAAGAGAGAATTTTTGGGGAATGAATCATCGATGGAGGAATTTAAAAGTGAAAGCATGGCAAAATGTTTAGATCTTAGAGTTTTAAGTATTTGTTTTTTGAAAGTTTTGGCGGTAAATTTGAATTTGAAATTTTTGGCGCCTTTTTTAGTTAGAATTTAGAATTTATTTAGAATTTAGAGATTTGAGCTTTGTAAATGATTGGCCGACTGTGGAAGAGGTTTGCGACGTGATTGGTGGATAAAATTTCTACCAATAATTGCAAACTACCCCCTTTACCCGCCAACTAATTAGATTGTGCAATTTTTCACTTGTTCTGGGTTAATAATCAGAGGCGGATTGGGGATTTATGTGGCCCGGGACTATAATGAATACGGGGCCATCTTAAGGGCAGCAAAATATGATTATTTTATGAATATAAATAAAAACTATGTTGTTATTTTAATAATTTGTTATGGCAAATATTTTTCCTTTGGTACTTGTATAATTGTATTTTAATAATGAATACCACTAGAGATTTTTATTCATTATTATAGTGAAATAAACTGGAAATGAAATTACAAAAAGTCGTAAACGAATTAAATTAGTAGAATTTGACTAATAATTAATAGTGAAATTCCACAGATTGAATTACGAGCATTGGGTTAGAGTTCTAATCTCAAAAAAAATTATAAATAAATATTTTTTCACACTGCAGTGGTACTGATCCTTAAAACATAATTATACAGCCAGAATATATCTAGGTATAATATTTTTTAAGTAAAATGAAATCTAATCTTGAAGTTGGAACTTGAATCCAATGAATAATTTTAATATAAAACGATCTGCTCTCCTATCTATATATTAATCACTGTTAAAAATGTTTGCAATTTTAATATGCAAGACAACATGAAATTTAATATACTTTCTATATTAAATTGAAATATATGCATTGTGCATATTATGAATTTCATAAAGGGGACTATGAAAATTTAAACCAGATGTATATTATAGTGTGTATATCACTTAGGCAACACTAAAGTCGTTTGAGAAATGAAAAAAAAAAACGCTTTTCATAAAATCCTTAAAAATGTCAATAAAGTGTTTTAAAAGTCATTAAAATCTTTTAATTGTCCTAAAATTTTTGGAAATTCTATTACAACATTTAAAATCCCCAAAAATTCTCAGAAACCTGTCAAAATTTTGAAATCTTTTAAATCTCATAAAATACATATTGTGAAAGGCATAAAAATCTTGTAAAATCCCTTCAAATTATTAGAAATTTTATAAAATTTAATAAAACCTTCAAAAATGCCAGACTTTTAAAAATCATTAAAAACTCTTGAATTCTCAAAAAAATTTTGAGATTTCGAAATTCCACAAGATTAATGATCTCTTAAAAAAGCGAAAACCTTTTTAAATATTTTAAAATGTCACGAAAACCTTTAAAATTGCTTAAAATTCGTGAAAATCTCCTAAAATTTCCAGAAACTTCTTAGAATTCTTTAAAATTTTATAATAACAATTAAAATACCTTTAAATTCTTTCAAATTTTAAAATAAAGTTATTAGAAATCTCATCAAATTCCATGAAGTCCTTAAAAAACTTTCCTAAAATCCTTAAAAATGCTAAAATCTTTTAAAAATCATTAAAACCTCTTGAATTCTCTTATAAAATTCCTAAAAATTCCATGAGAACGTTTAAAATTCCTTAAAATATCTTAAAATTCTCGAAAACGTTTTTAAGGGCATGTGTTACTTACCATATGAGCAAGTTATTAAACCCGGTTTTTTTTCTTCAATTTTTATATTTTCAAAAAAATTATAGTTAACATCTGTCAAGAACGTGAACACGGACGGATATTGACTAAAATTTTTTTAAAAATGTAAAAATTGTAGAAAAAAAAACCGGGTTTAAAAATTTGCTCATATGGTAAGTAACGCATGCCCTTAAATCTCTTAAAATCTCGCACGAAAACCTTCGAAATTGCTTAAAATTCGTGAAAATCGTTAAAATTTCCAGAAACTTCTTGGAATTTTTCTAAGAAGTAAATTGTAAGAAGTAAAACAAATAATCATATATTAAATTCAATCAATATATTATATTCACCACGCAGTACAATGAGAAAAATATACTCGGAAGTCAATAAATATACTTTTGAATCAATAAATCTGTTCCAAAAGCAGATATTTTATTTATTCAAATGTACATACTTTAAAATGTATAATATCACTATTGTAATGGGAATGATTAATTCTTGTTAAATTAAAAATTCATTTGAATCAATAAAATATCTGCTTTTGGAAGAGATTTATTGATTCAAAAGTATATTTATTGATTTTCGAGTATTTTTTTCTCAGTGTACATTAAAATTCAGTACACATTGATTCACACGCTTTGTGCGTATAAAATCTAATACAGATTTTTCTAACAAAGAAGGCTCTGATTTAATCCAGAAACTTTCCGTTGCCACTGGTTTCTTCTATCAATCTCACCGTTACAAGATTCGAGCATCTGGTTCATTCGTATCAAATAGGGCCAGAATTTTCTTTTATTATCCCTATCAAAGGAGAACGCGAAATATCTTCTTATGCTGGGCATGAAACGAGACACCCTATGTGTAGTTGTAGTGCAATGAAGCATTCTCTGTGTACGTATGTGTGTATGAAAAAGAGTAGGGTGAACGAGGCGAGGTCTGATCATGAGAGAGATGGAAAAAGCGAGAGTTAGAGGGGAAGTGGAAGAGAGAAACCATTTAAAAGGGGAATGAGAGTAAGAGAGACATTGGAAGACCTTGCTCGTCGTGCCTTCAAGCCGCATGGAACCGGTGGAACGTGGAACGATGCTTTGTGCCGGCAACTCAGTATCGTCACTATACCAGCACGTGCCCATTTAACAATAAAAATCAAGACTTTCCTCTCAATTCCATTGAAAAATGGTACTTTACATCATTTTTAAAAAGTGCCTAAAGGTCACGAAAAGTATATTACTTCATTCTGCAAATTTACTGCAGCTGTCGGCTCCAGATAAGAATGAATTGGTTATTGAGGAAATATTGATTTTTAAGTCATGGCTTTATTTAGAATCTCAACCAAGGTTTATTATTCGTACTCAGAAGAATTACGAACAGTCGAACACTTGAGAAATATTAAAGAAAAATAGAGAATTTCTTTGGAATTTTTTATCATATTTCTGTAGAAAAGACGAAATATATAAGAGTCTTAAAATGATTTTTGTGGAATTTGCAAAACGGTTCTTGAATCATTCATCTGGAATTAATCATCTTGAATTATTTAAGGGCATGTGATACTTTACCATAAGAGCAAATTAGTTATACCAATTATACATTCATAATAATAAATATTTTTAGCTAATAAAATCAATAAACCTTCGTCTACACAGAAAAAACAAGGACTGAAAGTGTTTACAGCTGAAATCAGTTTTTAGGCTGAATTTCAGTCTTAAGTCAGTTTTAAGTCTTGTTTTAAGACTAAGAAGTCTTGTTTTTAGATTTCTTAGTCTTAAAATAAGACTAAAAACAAGTCTGAAATTCAGTCTAAAAACTGATTTCAGGTGTAAACATTTTCAGTCCTTGTTTTTTCTGTGTATATGAGGCGAAGGTTTATTTATTGACTTTTATTAGCTAAACATATTTATTATTATGAATGTATAATTGGTATAATTAATTTGCTCTTATGGTAAAGTATCACATGCCCTTACCTGAAAAAAACTGATAAGACTGTCTTCCCCATGACACACACGATAATTTCTATGAAAAATGCATGATTTCAATAGAATTTAATGCACGTGTTATAATAAAAAGTGTATTGGTCTATGGAAAAGTTTAAGTGCAACTTTCTTTCATTTATAAGATGTTCATGGCAATGAAATGTGAAAGACGGCCCTGTAGGAACCCTCGACATAGGAAAGGAAGTGCTGCGACGGGAATGGAGTAAGGAATGAGCATGGTATAGTGGAGTATAGTCTATACTGTGTAGAACTATAGTGATGTGTATTATATAGCTGTGTATGGTATAACATTGCAATGGTGAGGAAAGAGGCTTCATATAAGCCTTGGCTGCCGGCAATTCGCACTGATATAAAGTCGTACGCGACCCTATCGTGCGAGACACGCAGGTAGCACAAAAGACTGTGGGCTTATATGTACAACGCATGGACAAGGACGGATTTCAATGGATTGCAAAGACCCTATCCTTAGATGAAATCCGCATCATTCGTTTCAAGAGTTTCATGCCATGTTACATTCCAGCTTTCCTCCTTGTGAAATTCCTCCTACTTGAATCTCAGCATCAAATTCTAGAGGGAATTCTGACTTTCAGGGCCCTTTAATCTTCCTTGAAAAAAAATAATGATCTGGATGAGAGTATGGAAAAGTAGGGTGAGAAGCGCAGATTTATCTTTCATAAGAGAAAATTTAAAAAAAGAAGAAAGCAATGAAAGAGAGGGGAATGAAAAGAATCGAGCAAGATTTGACTAAATTCGAAGTCCGGTGACCTTAAAGTGCAGGGTTTTATTCCTGGTTTTTTTTCTTTCATAAAAATGTATGCTTTTTTTTATTTTCTTCCCAAAGAGCGTTTTTTAATACTCCATTAGAAATTTCAATTTTATGGGATGAAAATAAAACTGAATTGCGTGTTCGATATGAGCGAAATAAAATTTTACAAATGAGAAAGCTCTTTGCTAAACTTTTAATTAACAGAATCGAAATATCGGGAATGCATTAATTGAGAATGAAAATGCATTTTTTCGGGAAATCAATCATTAGTTTTACCTGTCAATTACATAAAAATGATGAATAGATTTTTATGTTGAGTTTTATCAAGATTTGAAAGATAATGTCATATTGAAATAAATCAGTAGCGAAAATATTTTTCGTCGGCTGTGAATATTTTCTTAAGAGAAAAATTGTCTTATTTGCTTTTTTAGAACCGAGTAGTTTGAATTTTCACCTTGAAAATTCCAATATTTATCGCTTGATTCGGCTAATTGATTTGTTACCCAATAACTTCCAGACTCTAATGTTAGGGTTGCTAGAAAAATAAAATAAATCGTGGACATTGACTGTATTTCACCAATGGGGATGAGGTTTGGCAACTAAATTGATAAGGGTAGGTAACTTTCAATGTGTGAATTGAAATTTATCGTTTCTATTGAGGAACTTTTTTCCTAATTCCTAATCCTCTGGCATAAAAATCCAAATCCATTTTTTCCTCGATTTTTTCCACTCGATTTAACCAGCATTATGATGGTAATTTCAACCAAAAGTTTTTATTAAAATATTTAATCAGAATTTTGACATTTTTTAAAGGGAATATTCCCTTTAAACTGATGACATGGTCATCAGGAAATTATGAGATATTTTGCTTGTATCCATTATAAAGAATTCATTGCGCACTTGTAAGACACGTGATACAATATACTTATGTGTGTGTAATTTTTGTGCACCTGCTTGTAAAAACCGATATCTAGATGAGCAAACGTAGCATATCCACGTACGTTTCAACGAATTTTTTACTGAGGGCAAAGCTATCATGCTACAGACCAGTATTTATGCTTCAGTGAGATTATGATAAATAGAAACAATAGACTTTTAGAACCATATCCTTTATGCATTTCTGTAAAGTCTTTTTCTTTACATAATAGAATAATAGACCACAATAGTGAGTACATGACTTTAACTTATTACTATAAAAAAGAGCACTATCGATCAATATGAAACATTTGGAAACGGAGAAATATAATCCCTGAGAAAAAAATAGCGCCACGTTCGTAGATTGTGATGGGGAGTCAAGTATATGAGAAACGATCTGAGGCTCTAGGCCACTTTTCTTCTGACAAGGAGAGACTAATAATCTCCTAAATGAACGTTTTTTCAGCTTCAACTTGTCACTAGATCTAATCGGCGTAATAAACCTAGAAAAATCGAGCAATAAATTGATTTATTGCATGACAAGGAAATGTCGGACCTTTGTCAGTGTTTACACAGCGTCAAATTCCTGACAGTGAACGTCGGTCGATAAGTCTATTCTATCCGATCAGTCTAGTCCTATTCCACAGGACAGGTCTGAGCTCTTTGTAGGCTCGTCAAAATCCTTGCCAGTGTTCGCAATATGCCATCTAATAAACATACGAGAGCGACAGACCCCGAATTCCAACTTCCGAAATAGATTTCCCACATTTTGAACTCATCAGAACCACCCCCTGTCTTCAAAAGGGAAAACTGACGTTACTGACGCCTGCGTACAGTATAAATATGTACAAGAACGATAACAATTCAAATCTCTTTTATATCCTTTCAAATCCATTAGAAGTATTAGAAATATCTTCAAAATCTCTCAAAAACACTTATAATTATTAGATATCTCATAAAATTCCTCAACATTTCAGGATAATATTTCAAATTCCTTAAAACCTTATAAAACTGTTAAAAAGCTTTTAAAATCTCTTAAAATTGCACAAAATATCCTAAAATCCCATACAATTCTACAAAATCGTTTTAATATCCGAAAAATCTCTTGAATTTCGTAAAAATCCTTAAAAACGCACATAAAAACCTTTTAAATCATTAATCTCTTTAAACTCATGTTAAAATTAATGAAAGTCTCTACTCTCTAAATCTGAATCAGTGGAAATCCACTGATTAACAGTGAAATCTCACTGATTCAAATAGCTAGAATCCGGTCACTAATAATCAGTGAAAAGTTACTGATCCATTCAGTGAACAAAATTCACTGATTGAATCAGTACAAAGGAATAATGTGGAACGATAGTTGGCAGCACTTATACGCCTTTTATGAATTCAAAATTTCCATAATTACTGAAATTACAGATTGAAATTGTAACTCGATTTCCATAAATAATAAGTATACTTTATTGGAATTTGTAAAGGTTATATAGATTCACTAATAAAATTAGTAAAAACTTACTGATAATCAATGACTAATTACTGAGTTGATCAGTGAAAAGTCTCAAATCACTGATTCATCAGTGAAATACTTAATCACTAATTAAATCAGTGAAGTTTTTACTGATTCAAATTTAGAGAATACAAATTTCTAGCAACCTCTTGAAATTCCTTCACATTCCAGGAATTGATTAAAAACTCCATAAAATCTTTTAGAAATCAGAAAAATCTCTTGAAATCCCTCACAATTATTAGAAATCTTGTAAAATATCATAAAATCATTAAAAATGCCACAAAGTTTTTTTAAAATCATTAAAATTTCCTGAATTCTCTTTCAATTCCTCAAAATTCCTTGACAACATTCAAAATCCCTTAAAATCCTTAAAAATTCCATAAAATCTTGAAAAAATCTCCTGAAACCCTTAAAAAATTATTAGAAATATCGAAAAATTACATAAAATCCCTAGGAATTTTTAGAAATCCTTTAAAATACAAATTTTTAAATTTAAATTTAAATTTGTAATTCCTTCAAATCCCTTGAAACTCCTTCAAACCGTTTTAAAGTCTTCAAAATTTCACAAAAACCTTAAAAATCGCTTGAATTCGTCGAAATCTTTGAAAATTCTTTAAAATTTCTTCAAATTACATGAATTCCTTTAAAATTTCACCAAATATCCTAAAATCTGTTAAAAGTCTGCGAAAATTTTCAAAATCATAAATCTTTTGAAATCCACGTTAAAATTCATGAAAATGTCTAAAAATTCCTAAAAACTTCTTGAAATTCCTTCACATTTAAAATGCCTTAAAATCATTAGATATTTTATCAAATTCCATGAAATCCACAAAATACGTATTTTAAAAGTCCTAAAATTTTGCGAAATTCTATTACTACATTTAAAATCCCTTAAAATTCTCATAAACCTTTTAAAATTTTGTAATTTCTATAAATTCCACAAGATTCCCTTTAAAAAATTTTGAAATACTTCAAATCCCATAAAATATTTTGAAACGCATAAAAATCTCGTAAAATTATTAAAAATGATTAGAAATGTCATAAAATTTAATAAAGCCTTTAAAAATGCCAAAGTCTTTTCTCAAAAAATTTTTGAGATTTCGAAATTCCACAAGATTAATGATCTCTTAAAATCCCAAAAACCTTTTTAAATATCTTACAATTTCACGAAAACCTTCGAAATTACTTAAAATTCATGAAAAATTCTACAAATCCCGAGAACCTTTTTGAAATTCTTTAAAATTCTACGATAACATTTAAAATCCCATTATCTCCCATGAAATCTTTCAAAATTCCATAAAATTCCTTTAAAATTCCTATTCTTTTCAATGTATTTCGAGTTTAGACTCGTGACAAAATGCGCGATTATTAACGAAACCAAATTCAAAATTTCAAATTCAATTCACGCAGAATTTACGATTCGGTAAGTATATGGATTGTCGAAAATCACTATCGATATTTACACGACGAATCATGAGTTTTTAGAATAGATCTCGTAAAATTGTTATTGACATTTTAAGAAACAAAGCATGTGAAGCCTTCAAATTTATTGTGACCTAACATATATTTCATTGGCTTTCGATCATAGTGGAAATTTTTTAACATGCGGTCTTTGTCCTTGGAATCGATTGGTCAGGTCGACGACAGGTGAGTGAAATATAGTTTTTAGTGCAAGCGGAGAATTTGTGATAGCGTTATCATCGGAACGATCCAACCGGCTGAGCCGGGTGATTTTCGGGTGTATTGAGCCGCGAGCTATAGAACGAGAGCCAGAGTGAAGAGAGAGACATCGAGGGGTTACATAGGTACGCCCCTGGACCAACCCCATACGCACCTTTACCAGAGGGTAGAAACACAAGAGCCCGCATATCAAATGGTGCGTATCACGGGATACAAGCAATTCCCATCAACCTATATTGTCATGTGGGTAATGAACGGGCACACGATGAATAAACATGCGGCATCGGCCACTACCACCTATGAAAATAACGATCGTTTCCTCGCGTGTTGGAATAGCATCACCTCCGGCTGCTCACAACTCTTCAAGACACGAGTTTTCGGACATGCTTTAATAATTCACTTTCAGACCATCCACAACCCTTTGTACAACTCAGCGAATCAAGCACATCTCTATTAGGCAAACTTTTCCCTTTCCCAGCTGGCAAACATATAATTTTACATTAAATGTTGCAATAGACTCGACAGAATAGTTTCTACTTTCATGAGGAAATAACTGAGGGAAATTAATTACCTTAAATTTTCTATATCAATCCACTCTCTGAAAGAAATGAGAGGAAAGAGATGAAAATGTTGCGAATTTTAAAAACGTTGCGAATGTTAAAAATAGCAAACATTCGGACAGAGTTCGAATGTTTGCTTGTTTGCATCATATGTATGTTTGTGAAGAAAGCATTAAATATAGTATTTAAACATCCCTCTAAAAACAAGCAATGATGAAATATAGTTTCAATTTCACAGAGTTAGTTCCACTGCATTTTAGTTGGGAACTTTCAAAATGAAACAACATTGGTTGCTTTGTGTTTTCTATAGTTTCATTGGTTTTGTTCATTTGGTGTAGTAAAACGAGTGTATTGATATTACAGAGCCATACAAATATTGTTTGAAAATGGTATATGTCATTCATCACACAAGAAGTATCGGACATAATAAAAATCAACCTCAAAAAGGAAAAATTCATTGTCGTATTTTAAAATAAAAAACTGACATTTTAGTGGTTCTCTTTTTTTTCTGTAGTTGATTTATTGATGAAGTGATTAATTCAGTGTATGATGGTTTCATATTCATAGCGGATTTGGAAATCAGGTAAATCTGGCAGGAAAAAAGCGGGTCACTTCCATACAAATCTGTTTCCGCTTTTCTTGCACATATCTCTCTCATAGAGCTCAGCTGTACAATGAAATGCAATAAAACGCAAACAGATGCTGGGCGGGATTGATATTACCTAATAATCATAAGTCTGGGTTCGATCGACCCAGAACATTGAAGGGGAAAATATAATTTCAATATATAAATCAGTAAAACATAAGGATCAATTTCACAAAATTTCACAAAATTTTGTAGGAAAATAATGAAAAGAATAAAAAAAAATACATTACAATAATAATTTCACATTTCACATTGAATATGTGAACACAGAAAGAAAATCTGCATAATTTCCAATCCTTTTATAGACCAGTTCCCTTTTTGCGTTTGATATGTGAAAACTATGAAAAATGAATAGTGAAATGGTAAAAGTTGATCGTAAAAGTTGTTCGTAAAAGTTTATCGCAAATGTTAATCGTGAAACTGTTAATACGTTAATCGTCAATAACTTTGTAATGCTAAATGGTATTAAATGCATAATATGCTAAATGCATATTAATAGGAAATTTTAATATCAAATGTTAATAGTAAATGTTAATGGTTAATGTTACTGGTAAATGATAATGCATAACGTCATAATTTTAAATACAAAATGTAAAATGTGAAATATGAAACATGATATACATAATCGGCCCGCAGAAGATTATAGAACAAAGATAAAGTTCTAGAAACGCAAAGTAGGACAGAAACAAAAATATAGGGCAGTAGTATAGGAGCAAGTGAAACAGAAGACAGTGATGGGAAGTGTGAAATTCAATAAACGAATCCATTCAGCGGTTATCTCGAGCAAACTTGTAGATACACAAGCCATACAATGCAACCCCTGTTGTCTGTGTATTTTCCCAGTTTCCACGTAGATGTGACTTTGCTATACAACCGAATTACAAAAAGGACACTTTTAAATTCGCAACGATTCAATTATTCTTAACAATATTAAACAAATTTATTTTATTCGATGTTTTTGTTAATTTTATTCGGGGGATCCACCCCTGTTTTATTCGAATGATGTGCAAAAATAGATCAGAGAGACAATTGTAAAGTGCAAAACACAATCCGCCCAGCTCTGATGACTTTTTACTTTACAACATTCAAACTGATACTTATTGAAGCTTTTCAAATGAATGTCAATACGTGTCATTTAAAACTGTTTAGAAGCTTTAGCATTACACTGAAATAAACAAATTCCAAATATAGAAATATGCGCGGGAGATATAATTTATTAATGTACAATATAAAGTTGAGAAAAGCAGAAAATGTTTCGGTATTTCAATTCAAATTTAATAATAATTTCTCAGAGTACACTGTGTAGGTGGCAAATATTTGTTAATTTTTATGAAATTTTTCCTTTTCATCTCTTGTAGCTGCCATTTTTCAGAATACCTGTGCGGTCGCAGGTCTTTTCTCAGTCAGTGTAATCATACGAACGTCGCATGTGGGAGCTTTTAATTTCGTCAACTGTATGATCGTCACGCTCGCTGTCCGTGTTTAATTAATTAACGCGTCGCGTTAATAATAGTAATGCAAGAACCCTGGTTCTGACACACCCTGCTAGGTTTGTGCGAATTCAAACCGTCGTTAAATTCAAACAGGGGTTGAAGCTTTGGCAAAAGCAGGAGCAGAAGAGAGTTGGCTGTTTTCTCTCTCTAAGCATCCCTGGAGTGAATTTCAAGGGACTTCTATGTAGGGCTTAAAATTAAATACGAGCTCATGTGCATGAAAAAAGTTAAACATAGAATGCAGAGTTTGGACTTAGTGACTCCAGGATGTACCTTATAACTGTTCTCTCGCAGAGAGTGCAAAGTACTAAAGTACCTTTCTGTACAGTACATTTTCTGTATTTTCTGCATTGTCGTCACCCAGGGATACCTTACGACTGCTCGACATTCACAAGAGAGTCTCAAAGGGTTTTTTTTTTATTAAAAAAAAGTTTGCGTTATTATCATTCAGCAAAAATATACTCTTTTTAGCAAGTTTTCTTTTTTCTTTTAGTGGAGAAATAACGAAACCAGGCAAGTTTCAACCCTTGAATCGTCAATTTCAACCGAGTAAAATTATTAAAGTTGTGGAGAAAACGAGCCCTTGCTTCATGATTTTTAATATGTTTATTTCGAATTAATTTTTGACAGGTGTTTTGCTATTTTATGAAATATTTTCCTTCACTCACTTTTGACTTTTGAATATACTACAAGGACACACTTGCATAAATCAACTCGGCTCTCGCAGTTGGCCGAGTTTTGCATAGGGAAATTTGCATTGAACGATGCCAAGATTCGAATTTGGATCAACGTCCAAATACATATATAATACGTTTAAAAAAATGGAAGAATCGAGATTATCGATTAGGCAAACATTTATTCAAATAATTTAGAAAATTCCTAGTGTTCGTTCGCTAATTATAATTAAAATTCTTGAAACAATTCATTTGCATTTAGTATCCTATTTAGATGTAAAGAATGGTACAGTTGTAGGTGGTAAAAACTTGTTAGCTGTTATCATTATCCCTGTATGCTTGATAGCAACGTGGGCGTAAGAGTTACACTGGTTGCGTGACTTCAGGCGCTTTTGTGACATTTTTTCTAACAAAGAGAATCTACATTTTCATGTTTTTCAAATGCACTCGTCTATATTGAAGAAGCTTCAACATTTTAAGGGGTTTAAGAAACATTTTAAGGGTTTTAAGAGACATTTTCAGGATTTTAAGATACATTTTAAGGATTTTAAGATACATTTTAAGGGTTTTAAGAAACATTTTTAAAATATTTAATAATTTTCAATTTGACAGAGGTAACTCTCGAAATAGAATTCATAATGATAAATTAAGATTTACAAGCACTTTGAAAATGAAGGTTGATTTAGTGTTCTGCGTCAAAATAATTAGAGCACAGGTTCATTTCCTACAGATTCGATGGTAATCAAAACACACGCGTTCAAAGGATAGAAATGCTTGAAAAGAGACGAGTTGTGACAAACGATATCGTGGCATATAGGTTGTGGGTAGACCCAGATGAATAACGTGAGCACCAGCAAACCATACGTATACTGGTATACACAAAACATGTATCTGGGGAATACGAGATACCAGGATGAAATGGAAGGATCATTAAAACGGTTCTAAAATCAACCTATTAAGCTTTGAATTGGTTGTAACTTCATCTCACAACTGCGTCAGCAGTCTAAATTTGCAACTTTAATGGTCAAATTTCTTGAAATTTGAACTTTTCCCTTTGGAAACTAAACATGTTCTTATTTTAAATAAGGGAAGCGCAAAAAAGTAAGAGACCAAAAAAGTAAAAGAGCAAAAAAGTAAAAGAGCAAAAAGTATTTTCGCCGAATTTAAAGTTGTGAGTATTTATCTTCTCAATGTTTTTTTTCCAGATTAAATTTTTACATCTCGTGGAGACAAAGATGGAAGCTCTGGTTATAATAGAATCTTAAATGCTTCATTAACCTTCACTGCTCCCATGTGGAACATTGACGCAAAATTGAGGAAAACATGTAAGAATGACAAAATGTTGAGTAATAAATGTTTAGTAATTAAACATTTTTACGTACTCTTTTTCTACGTAAATATATGACTAACAGTAATTAAAAGAATTTAATTTTCCATTCCAACATTTCAAGCCACAAGTAAATAAAGTAGATATTCAGTTTGTGGAAGATTTAAAATTCAATCTACCTTCTTGATTTAAAAAATCATTTTAAAAGATATTACTGAAGTAGTCAAAGGAAGTAAAACCACATGACATAATAGAAAGTCTATTATTCACTCATGTTTCTACTACTTCCAATTTTAAAGACCTGCTCTTCTCCGTCCTCTGAGTACTGAGCCATCAAATCGCGACGTCGACAGAGATTTACCTTTCTACAAGATATCTTAATACTGAAAAGAAAACTTTGAAGTTCTGTATACGCAGTGAAGCAAATTGCTGGATATCAAATGCAACATACTTCAAAGAATTTGCCCAAGGGTACAGTACTAGGATTGCACGCGACTTTTCCCTTTAGAAAAGATCTGGGATTTGGTTGAGGTTCAATTACAACTCGAATAGATTCCGGGATGAAGGTCAAAATAAATGACAGGGGCGTCAGACGTTTCGCGTTACCTCATTATCTTCTTCTCGTGGGAAAATTAATGGCAAAAAGTAAAAGCTTTACAGAATTTCAGTCACTATTATGATAATGAAGAATTAAACTGGAAAGTAAGAATAGAATTCAGTTACATTGTAAAAAAGTGAGTCGATTCTACAATCGCGCAGTGCGTTAATCGACCACCGTGGATAAAATGAAACGTTCGCGGACAAGTTAATGGCAATATCATTACTACCCTGGCCACCGTTATTCACTCTAACAAACTGAAGGGGCAATGCATTAATCTCCCGGGGCAATGCATCACCGGCTAGCTGTTGGCTCTTGAAGCTGTGCTTTCTGACCAGAAACAGAGAACATTCGTACCCACCACCCTGTAGATGGAGCGTAGCTGTAAATGACCTCACTATATTATAGTTATAATCATAAACTTACAGTTCGTGTTTATAAGTACTTCATTTTCCAGTCATTGTATTCAAAATATCCCTCAGGCAGTGTTTCTGCTTTATTTAATCCTAAAATGAAACCATAATTTAGACCTCCTTATGAACTCTTTTGTTTTAATATTTATTTCCCGAAAGTCTGTATAAGCGAATAATACAACAGAGATTGGATGAAAACTAACTAACGAAAGGATATTAATACATTTGCAGTAGCTGAATCGACAATGATTCTGGAATTACGCTGTTTTCCGAAGTGGAAAGAGAGGAACACCTAAAAGGGAAAACAAAGCTCCTCCGCCCGAAATAATACTTATACTACATCAAAGTTACTTGAAAACTTTGTACTTCACAGTAACTGTGCCTGAGCTAGGAACGTCGAGGTCCATTCTTCTCTAAGGCGTTTGCCATGTATTATTCACCCTTGCGCCTTCGATATTTTACTCTTGAACGCTCTAATGCTCTGAACTCTGAAGAGACAGTGCGCTGCATTGAATATGATAAAAATATTCTTCACATTCTTGACCGTGTAGGGTAAAAATAAAGGAAGTTCTAATATAATTTTCTTCGAATTTTTTTTTTCTTCGAATATTTAATATTTAAAAATAATTTAGGGGATTATTACTTTCGCATTTACATTCATTTTCAATATTTTATAATTTATTATATTTTATTTCTCTAATCTCTTAAAATCTATATTAAACTTCGTGAAAATCTTTACAAATTCCGAGAAACCTTTAAAAACCAGTGAAATCGCTTAAAATTCGTGAAAATCTCTTTACATTTTCAGAAACTTCTTGAGGTTCTTTTAAATTCAATGATAACAACTCAAATCCCTTTTATATCCTTTAAAATCCATTAAAAGTATTAAAAATATCTTCAAATTCCAAAAATTTTCAAACTCACAAATCTTCTGAAATCCACGTTAAAATTCATGAAAAACTCTAAAAATTCCTAGAAACCTTTTGAAATTCCATGACAAACTTTAAAATCTCTTTAAATTCTTGAAATTTTACGGTAACATTTAAAATCTCTTTATACCTTTATTACCTTTAAAAATATTACATAGAAATCTTATCAAATTCCATGAAATCCTTTAAAATTCTCACAAAATTATTTAAATATCAGAAGAATCTCGAAATCACTTAAACTTATTAGAAATCTCATAAAATTCCGTAAAATTTCAGAATACTATTTCAACTTCCTTAAAACCTTATAAAACTCTTAGGGCCGATTCCACCAACTGTGATTAAATTTTAATCGTTGATTAAATCCTTGATTGGCGTACACAAAGTATTGATTAACTTAAGTTAATCAAGGATTAAAATTTAATTACAGTTGGTAAAATCGGCCCTTAGAAAGTGTTTAAAATCCCTTAAAATTCGATGAAATATCCTAAAATCCCATTCAAGTTTACAAAATCGTTTTGATATCCTAAAAACCTCTTGAATTTCGTAAAAATCATTTTAAAAACGTTAAAAATGAACGTAAAAACCTTCTAAATCATTAATCTCTTGAAACCCATGTTACAATTAGTAAAAATCTCTAAAAATTTCTAGCAACCTCTAGAAATGTTTCAACTCTTAAAATCTCTTAAAATCATTAAAGATTTCATCAAATTCCATGAAATCCGAGATGAAATCCATTAAAATTCTCACAAAATCATTTAAATATCAGAAAAATCTCTCGAAATTACTTAAAACTATTAGAAATCTCATAAAATTCCTTAAAATTTCAGGATAATATTTGAAACTCTTTAAAAAATCATAAAATTATTACAAAGCTATTAAAATCCCTTAAAATTTCATGAAATATCCTAAAATCCCATACAATTCTACAAAATCGTTTTAATATCCTAAAAATCTCTTGAATTTCGTAAAAATCGTTAAAAACGCACATAAAAGCCTTCTAAATCATTAATCTCTTGAAACCCATGTTACAATTAGTGAAAATCTCTAAAAATTTCTAGAAAAACCTCTGGAAATTTCTCAACTTTTAAAACCCGTGAAAATCATTAAACATTTCATCAAATTCCATGAAATCCTTAAATATATTACCAAATCTTTTATAAATGAGAAATATTTTTTGAAAACCCTGAAAATTTGACGAAAATCTTCGAAATCTTTCTAAATTCTACAAAATTTGTTAAAAATCATAAAAAGCTTGAAGTACCTTGAAGTCCAATTGAAATCTGATCAAAGTCGTGAAAAATTCTAAAAATTCCAAGAAACTTCTTGAAATTCTTTAGAATCTACGATAACAGTTAAAATCCTATTATCTCCCATATGAAATCTTCAAAAATTTCATAAAATTCCCTTAAAATTCCTAGATTTTCAATGTACATATTTCGAGTTTAAACTCGCGACAAAATAATTATTAACGATCATCTTTTTAAAATAGAATATAATAGTTTTAATCAACAGGTTGGCTATTAATTTATGTACTAGGTCCCATTATGTCTGACCAAACTTGGTCTTGCACTACTCGTCCCTAAGCTTAGTTTTCTTTTTCGCTAATTTTTCAAGGATGCCATAAATACATAAATTGTGAATGTGAAAATTATATATAACCCACCCCCAGATTTCACCAGACATAAAAAAATGTAATTCAATCTTGTTCAATATAAAGTAGAGAACACACGATAATTACAAACATTAAATAAGAAATACATGTATTAAGTCTTTAATGTTTTTTTTAGAGATTTTTTATCAGGTTTTGCTAGTTCGCTTCACTGAAGGTATAATAGCATCGCTTATCGGATTTACATTCTACTCGACCACCTATCTGGCAGCCTTAAAGTCGCGATAAAATTAATCGATGAGACAGAGCAAGAGACGGTAACCATCTCATCGTTCCAGTCGATTTGCCAGGGTAAACCTTTTGGCTCTTTGCAAAGTTTGCAGATATATGCCAACTCTTCCGCGGTTATTCAGAATATTCGGAAGCGTCTCTTATTTTCCCCCTTCTTCCTCGCTATTCGTACTTCCAGCTAATCTATAATATACACCACAATTAGAATACGCATCTATTTGTCGCCCGGGACTAATTGCCGTTGGTAGGCAGCCATGCATCACGAGGCAAGCAAAAGTAGGCACCTCACGTGAATTACTGCCATGTGGATCGCTTTATCGCTTTTCGCGACGTCGCCTTTAGTCTTGTTCTTGCACTTTCCGTCGCTCTTTCGTGTATATACTTGTGCTTAAGTGCACATGGAACCAAATGGATACACCTTTTCTACAGCTCTCTCTTTAACCCTTCGCGTCTCAAAGTCTACCCTTTTATTCCATTTTGAATCTGGAATCTTGAATCTTGAATCTTGATTCATGAACCATGTCGTCGGGTGATTTATTCCTTTAAGGAGTCGCAGTTTTAAATATTGTATAGATAACAAAAACAAAACTTGTGCATCAGAAATCAACTACTCTGAAACTTTGGAATTTTTCCAAACATTTCGTAGAGAAAATTCCCGAAACGACCTTGGAGAATATTATTCCAAATTTTTAGGAGATTTTCTCAAATTTCTAGGGAATATTCTCTAATTGTACCAAGACGTTTTAGAGAAATTCTCTAAAATGTTGGTGAAATACTGCAAGTAAAGTCACTTAATTTTATTTTTGCCACGATTTCTCGTGAATTCTAAAGGTATTTTTCACCGTCGGTATCTCTCGTCAACCGGTGAAGATCCGTTTCCTGCGGAGTCGGAACCCTAACAATTTCCTGACGAGGTGGCGTCTCGTGGGAATTTCCGGCGTGAAGCGTCGCGGTGGCAGATTCTACGCGAAATCTCCTTGCCACCTTGTTCGTTATGCGTCGTTGGTCGAGTCGCTTATCTCATTTGTGTGCAATGTGCATGCCTCTTTAAAATGTATGATATCTTCACGGATATGTGACGCCTCTTGGAATACATGAATTTCACTTGAACTAAAAATACTTAAATAGACCTTTCTTATCTTTTCATTCTATATTTCTACTAAAAACTAATTATTTAGTAATCTATACACCATTATCTAAACTTTCCTCAAATCATACAGTTGCGTCATTTTCAGTTAAATATAACTGTATAAGAATTTGTTACAATTGTCTAATCAGAAGGTTTTACAAGCTTCAGATGAAAACTATGTCAAGAAGGGATTATACGCTTACACGCATTGCAAGTGATAAGAAACATTGAATTCAAACCTTGATTATAATATAGATATGAGAAACTGTTACAATTACTTTGTGGTGTATGTGGATGATACACATACACCGAACTTGAATTCGACATTGAAATTACGTCGTCTCGTTGAAAATGAAAGCTAACTCCATGAGGACACACGAGGCTCTGCTTATTCGAATTATTTCATAAACGCGTCATTGTCATATCACGCGTTATGTCACTTCGACTAGTACCGAGCGTTCAATTAAAGCTTCCCCGCGTATTTGCGTATGCTATCTACGTTGTTCACAGACACTCGCCTAATTGCATCAAACAAGAACAAGATTCTCCTGGGGAAGCTTGCGTCCGTTAACTCGCGTAGATGTGTTCGATTTCAACTTGAAATATAATTAATTGTGATTTGTGAATGTGATAAACTGCATTGAAATGTTCAGATTAATAATTTTATCGCTGATTGTGATTGGTGGCAAAAGTGAACCTTCAATTCAAACAAAATTTGGAAACATTGAAGGAAAGTTTATGCAAAGTTCAAGAAACTTTCTTATTGATGCTTACTTAGGACTTCCGTACGCTAAACCACCTGTCAACGATTTAAGATTCAAAGTAATCATTTTTTATAAATATCTATTGTTTTATTGATTTTTTAAATTCTTAGACCCTTTTGAATAGCAAAAGTTGAATCATTAGTTTAAAAAGATAAATAAATGTTCAAGAATTTTTTAGAATCCTCAAATTTGGGAAGAAAAGTGGTCAGAGACGAGAGATGCCACGAAAAATGGTCCAACATGTATTCAGATCGATGATAATTCAGAAATCATTGGAGAGGAAGATTGTCTGTATTTGAACGTTTTTGTTCATAGAGTAAGTAACTTGTGTTCTTTAAAAATATTTTATTCTTCAGAAAATTGCAAAATCCGCATAATTTGTTTCTTTATCATGATTATATGTATTATAATATTGAAAAACTAGTCACTATAATTGTGTCTACTCTAGCTGACAATTAGCAATTGGTAACCAATTTTCTAAGTAGCTAACAATATTAGAACAATTGTCATTACTTAAAATCCGAGCTAACATCATAAACGAAAGGATCTTGGTTTAAAAACCTCTTTTTATTTAATTTATAATATTTTCGTTTTGTCTAACGCTGAATTTTTCCCAGTGCATAATATTCCTCATGTAAGATAACTCAAATTTTCAAGAACGATATGCTTTACTGTTTTGTTGTCGAATTTTATTACAGTGATAGATAACGAATTAGTCACCGTTTTATCTTCTAAGGTGTCTAATTTTTATTTAGAAGCGGATTAAAGCATTGCACAATGAAAAAAAAATTGAAAAATAATAACTATTTTCACATAATATTTTGTAAATTGTTATTTTTATTGCACAATAGTTTTATTTACTTGTGCATAAGAAGTTGACACTGCAATTTAAAAATATTGAATCTTTAAATATGTATTGCACATTTACTGCCTGTTTTTCTCATATTATTTCTATTAATAACCGATCCAAAGATATACTATAATTCGATTTTTCTCTTGTTTTAATTTTTTTAATTTATTTTAAATTATTAATAATACAAATTCTGTAATAACAAAATTGTTTATCATAAAACTTTTATCTTCTTTATCTTTTATCCTGGTTTTTGTATATTAATATAAATATTATATGAATTATTAAAATATGTTAAAATATTTAAATCATATACAAACAAGTTCGCAACGTTTAAAAATGAAATGTATCTAATATCAATTTTCAGAGTTAAATGTATGCTTTTGAATACAAGAATTAAAATATATTCTTTATTTTCCTCTAGGGTACGCGGAATCCAACTAGATCTACAGACGAACCGCAAAGAAAGCTTCCGGTTCTTGTTTTTATTAGAGGTGGCAGTTTTAATGTAGGAACAACAAATAGTTCAATTTTTTCACCAAATTACCTTCTAAATCAAAAAATGGTTCTTGTTACCTTTAATTATCGGCTCAACTTCTTAGGTGAGTTAGGATACCTTCTGAACTTATCTCTACACTACATACCTGAAACAGAAAAGAATAACAACTTTTAATAATCTTAAATATTCTAATAACATTAGAAATATTTTTTTAATTGATCCAAAGTGATTTGAAACTTATTTTAATTATTTCTCCACTACTTGTAGGATTTTATAGCACCGGTAATGTCGTTTCGCCTGGAAACTATGGATTAAAAGACATGGTAACAGCTCTAAAATGGGTAAAAGAAAACATTGCTGATTTTGGAGGTGATCCTGACTCAATTACTCTTTTTGGTAATAGTGCAGGAGCAGCTGCAATTCATTATTTGGCACTTACTAACAAAACTGAAGGACTTTTTCATAAAATGATTACAATGAGTGGCTCTGCACTAGCACCTTGGGCTTTCAATCCCCCTAAAATGATAAGAGAGAATTCAATCCGACTAGCAAAATTGGCTGATTGTTTTCAGTGGAACGAAACAGTATTGCAACAAAATGAAACAACGCTTAGTTATAATGAAACAACGCCTACTTATAATGAAACAGGTAAATAATATTAAAGGCAATTAGAATATAATTATTATATAATATAATAATATTTCTAATCTGCATTTTATGTTTGCAGATGAAGTTTATGAAGAAAATAATGAAGCAGGTAATACGACAATGAACATAACTGATGAAGAAATAGTTGACTGTATGAGAAATGCAGATGCAGAAAAACTTTTGAACTTAACTAAAAAATTGGTAAATACAAATATTTTGCAGAAAAATTTCCGTTAAATTGAAATATAAACTTCAAATTTCAAAGAAATAAATTTTTAAAGGCAGTTTGGAGGAATTCACCCACCATGTTTTTTGGTCCAACTTTAGAAGAAGATAATGAGGATGCGATTTTAACTGTGCATCCGAGAAAGGCTGTGGAAAATGCTTTATACCGTGATATTCCCTGGATAATGGGAGTTGTGTCTGATGAATCTTTAGGATTCGGTAAATGATCGAATCTTGATTTTAAATTAAAAAATATACTTTTCATTAGTGATACAAATCTTGGAATCTAACTTTCATGTCTTATTATTACAGGCGTTACTACTGATGACGAGTTTCTGAACGAACTAACTGAAAATTTTACTGAGATTATACCGTATTTGTTAGAATGTAATAAAGTTGTAGAAAAGAAGGAACAGTTTGCTGAATCCTTGATAGATTATTACTTTCAAGGAAACATTAGTTCGGATTATCCAACTAACGCCACTGAGGTAAGATAACATTTGATGTTAATATTATATTCTTTGAAACGTACTCAAGATAGAAAATTAATGAATAATTATCTATTTCAGATGTATGGTGATGCAACTATTTATTGGCCAACCTACGAAGCTCTACAAAAACAAGGGATGGCAATGAATTCCAGTGTTTTCTTTTATCATTTTGCTTACGAGGGCACTTTTTCTGTAACGATGGATGAAAAAGGAGATCGTATACCTGGTGTTGCTCACATGGATGATCTGAATTACTTGTTTCCGTTTTTGAACAACATTCATGCTGATTTACAACTCAACAATACTATCAATGATAGGACAATGATTAATATCATGACGGAATTATGGGTCAATTTCGCAAATACTGGGTAAATTTTCTAATTTAAAATTTATATGATTTTTGATGATAAAAATGTTATGAGAATGCATGAGATTAATATATTAATATTAAGTCTTATCGTACAAACACTAATTGATATCGACTCTCGATAATCCCAGTAATCAGGCTTTGCATCATTGTATGTCATAAATAATTTACAGAAAGCCAAGTGCGCAATTCATCTTTACTGAGTGGAAACCCTATCAAGAAGATCAACAATTCATGAGATTGGGCAACGGAAGTTCGACCACAATTTCTACAGAGAGCGATTTTCTGGCAGAGATAATGCCATTTTGGGAACCGCTAATGAAGGATGTATCTTATCCTTTAGAGGATAGTATCATAGTCACCAATGAAACACATAATAATAATAATAATAATAATAATAATAATAACAACCATAATAATGAAACTTCTGACAATAATGAAACTGGCAGTGCCTATTCCATTCATAGCTTTCATATTATTTGCTTAATATTTGTTTCGCTTTTGTACTTAACTTAGAATTTAATGTTTTCGATTTTTATATTTTATCAATTATTTTATTTATTGTTACAAATTATGCAGAGTAATTTATGCCATACTGTACTTATAAACAGTTGAGATAATGCAATTGTACTTAGTCCGTTATGCTTAAGCCATAAAAGATTAGTAATGCATTCGAGGCATTAATTTAAAATATGCTTAATTATGAGAATTCTCCGAGTGAATTGTAAATGTAAATAATTTACTGAAGTCACTGGGAAAACGTAAAATAAAGTGACTTACATAAATACTGGACAAGGCAAATTTCAGTAAAGAGATTATCCTATACATCTAGAAATGTAAAAGCTTATATAAAAAAGTAATAAAAAACTAGAAGTGTAATTACGTTGAATATGATGCGAATTTTTGTTCATAATTGAAGGACTCAATTTTTGTGAAAGCTGAGTTCCGGAAATCCCTGAAGGTTTGTTATAACCCCAAAGCGTATTATGGAGTCTGTTGGAAATTAAGTTTATCAAGTAGCGAACACTCAACCGAGTTAATGCGCACAGAGCACGCATATGTGCGTATAAAATATGCAATCTCATTCCTTTCTCGCTCTGGAAAATTAATCACCAAGCTCGAGTTTGTTCATTTCTTTCTCTGAATTTTCGTCTCCTGCCACGCGATGTTACCGTTCTACAAAATAAATTTCGCATCAAGTCAAACCGGCAAAAATTAACGACGCTTAATGCTTTTCCCTCGAAAAAAGAGCGTGTTTCAAATTCACCCAATTATTATACTCATATTCCCAGCTGTTTGTGTTTATCTCTGGTTTCTTTATTATTTATCCCTATTATATTATCTATTCTAAAAAGATGATTGAGTCGAAGTTGAAATATCGTAACGCCTATTCCGCACTCCTGATTCGTCGTGTAAGTATCGATAGTGATTTTCGACAATCGATATTTGAAGCATCGTAAATTCCGCGTGAATTGAATTTGAAATTTTGAATTTGGTTTCGTTAATAATCATTTTGTCACGAGTCTAAACTCAAAATAGGTACATTGAAAATCTAGGAATTTTAAGGGAATTTTATGGAATTTTTAAAGATTACATGAGAGATAATGGTATTTTAAATGTTATGGTAGAATTTTAAAGAGTTTCAAGAAGTTTCTGAGAATTTTTAGAATTTTTCACGACTTTGATCAGATTTCAATCGGACTTAAAGGTAGTTTTATGACTTTTAAAATAATGTATTTTGTGGGATTTAAATAAGGAATTTAAAACTGTATAGGGAATTTTATTCAGGAATTTCACAAGCTTTTTAGGATTTTAAAAAGATTTTGTAGAATTTACAAAGATTTCGAAGGTTTTCGTCAAATTTTAAGGGTTTTCAAAAAATATATCTAATTTATAAAAGATTTTCTAATATTTTTAAGGATTTTATGGAATTTGATGAAATCTTTAATGATTTTAAGAGATTTTAAGAGTTGAAACATTTCTAGAGGTTGCTAGAAATTTTTAGAGATTTTTACTAATTGTAACATGGGTTTCAAGAGATTAATGATTTAGAAGGTTTTTACGTTCATTTTTAACGTTTTTAAAATGATTTTTATGAAATTCAAGAGGTTTTTAGGATATCAAAATGATTTCTATGTAATATTTTTAAAGGTAATAAAGGTATAAAGAGATTTTAAATGTTTAAATGAGATTTAAATGTTTAAATTTTAAATCAAGAGATTTTTAGGATATTAAAACGATTTGGTAGAATTTTATGGGATTTTAGGATATTTCGTCGAATTTTAACGAATTTTAAAAGCTTTGTAAGAGTTTTATGAAATTTTAAGGAATTGTATGAGATTTCTAATAATTTTAGGTGATTTCGAGAGATTTTTCTGATATTTAAATGATTTTGTAATATTTTTAAGGATTTCATTGAATTTGATGATATCTTTAATGATTTTAAGAGATTTTAAGAATTAATTGAGAAATTTTCAGAATTTGCTAGAAATTTTTAGAGATTTTCACTAATCTTAACTTGGATTTCAAGAGATAAATAATTTTGTAGGTTTTTGTGTGCATTTTTCATGATTTTAAAATGATTTTTACGAAATTCAAGAGATTTTTAGGATATTAAAATGATTTGGTAGAATTTTATGGGATTTTAGGATATTTCGTCGAATTTTAACGGATTTTAAAAGCTTTGTAAGAGTTTTATGAAATTTTAAGAAATTGTATGAGATTTCTAATAATTTTAGGTGATTTCGAGAGATTTTTCTGATATTTAAATGATTTAGTAATATTTTTAAGGATTTCATGGAATTTGATGAAATCTTTAATGATTTTAAGAGATTTAGAGAGTTGAAACATTTCCACAATTTGCTAGAAATGTTTACAGATTTTCAGGAATTTTATGCGATTTCACAAGTTGTCAACGGTTTCTAGGAATTTTTAAAGATTTTCACGAAGTTTAACATAGATTTTAAGAGATTAGAGATTATATAAAACATAATAAATTATATAACATTTAAAAAGAAGAGAAATGCGCGCGCGGAGCGCGCTTTCGTTCTTGTACTGAATTTATTTCTGCATTTAAATTGCAATGCTTTGAAGTAAATAAACTACAACCAGCTCGAAAAACGAAAACTGCTGGAAATGAATTCCTCAAAAAAGCGATTAGTGAACACATCTTTTGTGATTTGTTCGGAAAGTAGTCGAATGGTTCAGTTTGTGATCCAAAAGCCCGTAGCAGTAGTAACTATTCCCTTCAGTACACACAGCATACATGGAGTTCAACATTGATTAACGATTTGCATAGACAAATAAGTTGGCTCTGATGAGGCGCGGTGTTTCGTGTGTATTTGCAAAGCAGTCGAATAATTGTTTCCGGCCCGGTTTCAAACACCCTCGATGCACATTGACGGCACGCGTGTGCCCTTTTAAGTTCCGAACAGTTCGAAAGTGAACGGCAAAGCAAACAAATGCTGAACAAAAATCAAAAAACCTCTTTCTCTCTCCTCTTTCTCTCCATTGGGTTTTAATTGATTTCCCTTTTACACAAAACATTCATCAGAAAGTCAAGTTGCACCTGGTTGGACATAAAACGTTGTTTTGTTAATGAAATTGAACATGTCAAGTGAGATTATACGAAATGTAAAAACCCTTGAACTAAATCGAGTAAAAGATTTAGCACCATTTATCATAAAATGTAAATTGAACGTCGATTACGACAATTCGTAGACTTGTCGCGTGACAAGTTAGTAGCTCAGTTAGTTAGTAAGCTCAGTGGCAGGGTGAGCACACTAATGCGGCGTATTGTTCACTTCTGCAAAAATTGCCCCTCGTTATACTGTACAATAGAAGCTGGTCGGGAATCCAGATATACTGGGCTTTCACTCCCTTTGCCCTTTCTTCTGATTCCATACATAGTGCTACTCATGTACTGCACGAACGACATGTCCGTCAACGCAATTTATATCATAGGCGCTGATTTAATGTACGTAGGTACGCTATTTATACTTTGCACATTGTCACATACGATATCGATGGGAATCAAATATTTCGTCAAATAAGCGATGTTCAAAGTATTATCTACAATTTACATGTATATATATATATATACATTATACATGGATATGTATAATGCAGGAATAAGCTTACTATTGAACGCGTGAGCTCATCAATTGGAAATCCTTCGATGCATGTTCCGCTCAAACTGACTTTGCTGTCTTTAGAAATCATGCTTTGTCTCATTTAAATGGATTCCCTCAAAGCTCTTTATCCATTTATCTATGTAGCAGGGTATTAAAGTTTATAGATCAACAAGAATGTGCATCATATATATATATATATATATATATATATCAGGGTGGCCACAAAATTCGTATAATATCACTTTAAATATTTTGAAATCAGTTCAAAATATTTAAAATTCATAAAAATCTCTAAAATTCAAGACAAACTTGGAAATCTCTTAATATTCATTTAAATTTCTTGAAATTTCTAAAAACAATTTCAAATTCGACGAAATCTTTTCAAATTTGTTAATATTTCATGAAAACCCCTTAAATTTTCACTAATTGTTTTAAAGTTCCTCAAAATTATTTCAAATACTATAAATTCCTCAAAAAACTTCAAAATCTTTTAAATTTCCTAAAATCCTTCAAAATCCCACAAAATCTTTTGAAATATTTCAAAATTCCACGAGGAACTTCAATATCTCCTAAAATACGTCAAAATCTCTTAAAATGATTGCAAACTTATTGAAATCACTTAAAATTCGCTAAAAATTTTGTAAATTCCTAGAAACATCTTAAAATTCCTTAAAATTTCTAGAATAGCTAGATAGTACTTTTTAATGTCCATTTTTCTCCGTGTTGAAAGATATTTTGCGATATATAATGAGATATTTAGTTATTTTTTAAGGAATATCAAGGGTTTTTACGCAATTCTTTTGGATTGTCAGGAATTTTAAGGATTTCATGAAATTTCAGGGAGTACATTTTTCTATATTTCAAAAATTATAAATTATTGAATTATTTTGTGTACTAGCAAAAGGTGTGCAATATATATATATATATATATATATATAAAGAACATAAGCACGCTCCGCGCGCGCATTTCTCTTCTTTTTAAATATTAAATAATTTATTATGTTTTATATAATCTCTAATCTCTTAAAATCTATGTTAAACTTCGTGAAAA
This sequence comes from Synergus japonicus, assembly GCA_900474275.1. Taxonomy (NCBI): domain Eukaryota; kingdom Metazoa; phylum Arthropoda; class Insecta; order Hymenoptera; family Cynipidae; genus Synergus; species Synergus japonicus. The sequence goes on along the minus strand of UCOH01011383.1, from coordinate 59,195 downwards.
TCTTTAAAAATTCCCAGAAACCGTTGACAATTTGTGAAATCGCATAAAATTCCTGAAAATCTGTAAACATTTCTAGCAAATTGTGGAAATGTTTCAACTCTCTAAATCTCTTAAAATCATTAAAGATTTCATCAAATTCCATGAAAACCTTAAAAATATTACGAAATCATTTAAATACCAGAAAAATCTCTCGAAATCACCTAAAATTATTAGAAATCTCATACAATTCCTTAAAATTTTAGGATAATATTTCAAATTCCTTAAAATTTCACAAAACTCTACAAAATCGTTTTAATATCCTAAAAATCTCTTGAATTTCTTAAAAGTCACTTAAAAATCATTAAAAATGCACATAAAAACCTTCAAAATCATTAATCTCTTGAAATCCAAGTTAAAATTAGTGAAAATCTCTAAAAATTTCTAGCAACCTCTAGAAATGTTTCAACTCTTAAAATCTCTTAAAATCATTAAAGATTTCATCAAATTCCATAAAATCCTTAAAAATATTAGAAAATCTTTTATAAATTAGATATATTTTTTGAAAACCCTTAAAATTTGACGAAAACCTTCGAAATCTTTGTAAATTCTACAAAATCTTTTTAAAATCCTAAAAAGCTTGTGAAATTCCCGAATAAAATTCCCTATACAGTTTTAAATTCCTTATTTAAATCCCACAAAATACATTATTTTAAAAATCATAAATGTACCTTTAAGTCCGATTGAAATCTGATCAAAGTCGTGAAAAATTCTAAAAATTCTCAGAAATTTCTTGAAACTCTTTAAAATTCTACCATAACATTTCAGATACCATTATCTCTCATGTAATCTTTAAAAATTCCATAAAATTCCCTTAAAATTCCTAGATTTTCAATGTACCTATTTTGAGTTTAGACTCGTGACAAAATGATTATTAACGAAACCAAATTCAAAATTTCAAATTCAATTCACGCGGAATTTACGATGCGGCAAATATCGATTATCGAAAATCAGTATCGATACTTACACGACGAATCAGGAGAAGTGCGGAATAGGCGTTACGATATTTCGACTTCGACTCAATCATCTTTTTAGAATAGAATATATATACTATGAAAAAAATGTTGTTGCTGATAGATGATATTATTCTCGCGAATAAGAGCAATTTCTTATTCAGAGCATAATAAGACTTCTGTGACCTACAGAATCCCGACATACGCGAATGTCTGGAATTCGATTAATGCAAGTTGTCTTAACAAAGGCGACCCAAGGGGCGAGAATAAGGGTTATGGTATTACCACATAATCCGCAGCATCCTGCTGGAGTTCTCCAGTGCGACCATCGGGAGGACTCGGTAAGCACGTACCAAACGCGGTATGAGAAAATGAATATTTGAGAAACCAGCGCAAAGCGGTAGCAGCGACGCGTCGAGCCAGCTAGCAGCCGAGTTTCCTTCGGCGCCTAATCTTAGCCTACCTACTAATTCCATCTTAAAATCTCGCGGAAGCAGGATTTAGAGGGCAAAGCTAAAGTGGAAAGCCTGGAACACCAGGATAGATCCTCAAATGTTTTAAGTCGCGAGATTACGTGGATCGGAGAAAGGAAGGATGATTTCTCATCAGCTTGAACTTATATCTCGTACTTATTTAATGTGTGAACGTGGCAAAAGTTGATAACCAGAATATTTCCTAAGGACGAGATTGCCAATCTGGCTTTGAGATAATTGCATCATTATATTCATTTTTTCATTCTTATATTCAGTTTTTAATTCTTGTATTCATTTTTTAATTAATATATTTGTACTTATTTCTATAAACCCATTGAGGTCGAATCTAAACTCTCGAGTATTCCTCTTACACAACAATGTATGTGATTATTGATTTACGAGGCCGTGCAAAGTCTATAAAACTGTCAACTCGTGTAAGTTCATCGTTCGTCCGTGTCCACACAAATGTGACCTATAAGACATCGGAAACGTTAAACAGATAGATTGTCTTCGCTCATTTACATATTCCAGTTGGACACCTGTTGGTCTTCCTTATTTATTAGAAATAAAATACGCAATTCGCATATTGCTAAAATATTACAATAATAAATATTTTTTGCTAAAACTAGGCCATCTACCTCCGTCTATACGAAACTGACAATGAGGTAAATGGCCTAGTTTTAGCAAGAAATATTTATTATTGCGAAGGTGAACTTGGGGAAACTAAATTTGCTCTTATGATGATTACCATATGCACTTAAAAATAATTTCTTGAAAAATATGTCTTGCATTACGTAAACTATAAGTGGTATAAGTCATGCAAGTAGATAAAGTAAGTATAAGTACGGCAAAGTGAATTATGTTCGAATTCAAGCCCTTCTTTCTAAATTAAAATTAAAATACAGAACTTTTAGAATAAAGCTCATGCCGGTATAAATAGCTAATTTTTTCAGTACGCGTACTGAAAAAAAAAAACGCCAATAGACTTTGCTATGAAGAAAATGTTCTGCAATTGTTGTACTTGTAAATAAGGTTTAAAATGTAATGTTGCATTATGAATATAGTTTATAAAATATGTATCTTCTGGAGATGCGAGCGCTCATTCATTTGCAAAATAATTTTTAGCAGTCGCTATAGTACAGAAGCCTAGGGCAAGCAACAGTTTCTCGATTATGATCTCGGAGAGCTTTCTGATTGGATGACATGTCAGCACAAAGCATTTCTGATATTCCTACAAGTTGACCTCGGGTCATGATCTGTTCAACCTTCTATTGTTGTATCTCTCTATTGTTGAAGATATTTCTAGTCAGAAAGTAAAAATGAAGAACATAATCCTCAGAGAGTATGGCTTCTTCGTCTGATGACACAAATAATGTTAATGTTACAGAAAATTCAAATATAGATACATGCTCTTAACAGAAAAACTGTTTAAGTGCGCTGCATTGAATATGATAAAAATATTCTTCACATTCTTGACCGTGCAGGGTAAAAATAAAGGAAATTCTAATATAATTTTCTTCAAATTTTTTTTTTCTTCGAATATTTAATATTTAAAAATAATTTAAGGGATTATTGCTTTCGCATTTACATTCATTTTCAATATTTTATTTCTCTAATCTCTTAAAATCTATATTAAACTTCGTGAAAATCTTTACAAATTCTGAGAAACCTTTGAAAACCAGTGAAATAACTTAAAATTCGTGAAAAACTCTTTAAATTTTCAGAAATTTCTTGAGATTCTTTTAAATTCAACAATAGCAATTCAAATCCCTTTTATATCCTTTAAAATCCATTAAATGTAGTAGAAATCTTATGAAATTCCATGAAATCTTTAAAAATGCTAGACAAATTTTCATACTCATAAATCTTCTGAAACACAGTTTAAAATTCATGAAAATCACTAAAAATTCCTAGAAACCTTTAGAACTTCCATGACAAACTTTAAAATCTCTTTATATCTTTCATATCCCGTAAAAATATTGAGAAATCTTATCAAATGTCATGAAATCCTTTAAAATTCTCACAGATTCATTTAAATACCAGAAAAATCTCTTGAAATCACTTAAAATTATTAGAAATCTTATAAAATTCCTTAAAATTTCAGAATAATATTTCAAATTCTTCAAAACCTCATAAAACTCTTACAAAGCTTTTAAAAGCCCTTACAATTTCACGAAACATCTTAAAATCCCATACAATTCTATAAAATCGTTTGAATATCTTAAATATCTCTTGAATTTCGTAAAAGTCACTTAAAAATCCTTAAAAATGCACATAAAAACCTTCTAAATCGTTAATCTCATGAAATCTATGTTAAAATTAGTGGAAATCTCTACATTTTTTTAGCAACCTCTAGAAATTTCTCTACTCTTAAAATCTCTTAAAATCATTACAAATATTACAAAATTCCCTAAAAAGTTTTAAATTCCTTATTTAAATCCCAAAAAATACATATTTTAAAAGTCATAAAAGTACCTTGAAGTTCGATTGAAATATGATCAAAGTCGCGAAACATTCTAAAAATTCCCAGAAACTTTCTGAAATTCTTTAAAATTCTACGATAACATGTAAAATCCCTCATTATCTCCCATGAAATCCTTAAAAATTCCATAAAATTCCCAGATTTTGAATGTATCTATTTTGAGTTTAGACTCGTGACAAAATGATTATTAACGAAACCAAATTCAAAATTTTAAATTCATTTCACGCGGAATTTACAATGCAGCAAATATCGATTGTCGAAAATCACTATCGATACTTACACGACGAATCAGGAGTGCGGAATAGGCGTTACGATATTTCGATTTTGACTCAATCATCTTTTTAGAATAGAGAAAATATATAAAGGATGATTCTCAAGACAAAAAAAGCATTTTAATCTTCCTTCACGCTAGTAAATGGAAAATTAAATGCCTCAGCCTTTTTCGCGCACTCGGGAGTCCTCTTCACATTTAATTCTCCATTATGGGATCAAAAAGTATAGATGCATCTATATTCGTGAATATTGAAAGCCCTGCCGGAAAAGTCGTTCAAACTTCGATCTCTAAATTCGTCGTTTTTCGTTTATTCGGTTTCTCACTGCCCACTCACCCCACCAAGCACCGTCAATTCTTCCTTTTTTCTCTTTCTCATAGAAGTGGAAGCCACGGGCATTAAAAAAGGCGACAATTAACTCGCTCTCTTCTGCCTGAAATGGCCGTAAGCGCAACCGTGCACGAAATGCAAGCGAATCGCTGTGAGCGAAAGAATAGGGGTTGAATTCCGAAAAAAGGGGATGAATCAAGGGAACACAAGAGGGTCAAACAGCCAAGAGCTTTTTTTTATCGTCGGTCGTATGGGATACGATTTGTGACATGTAAATTCGATATTTGTGTTGAAAAACGTGCGAGTGTGGATATAATAAAAAGAACGAGAAAAAAGAGCAGTCATTCTTTTTTCTTTTTTAATTCCTTCAGTTTCTTTTTTATTGACGCGTTTCACTTATATTAATATGGTAAACATTTAATGAGTTCCGAGAAGTTTACGGGAATTAGCTGGACATTTTCAGGAAAAATTCAGGGAGACATTTTTTACAGTGATATATGCTTAATCTCTTGTGATTCAATTGAAAGAGAAGCGCGGAGGAAAAAATGAGTAAAGCACCTCATCACCTCAGTGTTTCTTTAAATCCTCTAACAAGCAACGAACGTGAGCTTAAACGTCCGTAAAGCTTGTGGAAGATTCATGTGCGCGACGAATTCACTATAAGAGAGACAAGGCAAGAAAATAAAAAAGAGAGAAATAAACACTCTGCACGTAACTAGGAACAGATTACCTAACAGTCTCAGGGGGGGACGGGCAGAAACTTTATACACCCCTAAAAGTTCTAAAAGTGAACGACCTTGTTCTTAAAAGGTTGGTACAATTTTCCCTTCCAATTTCTTTCTTATAGAAAAGTTTTACTCCTTCCAATTGTTACTGAAAAAAAATATTCTGAAGGTTCATGAGGATTTCAAATCTAATGACAGTGAAGGTTTAAAATGACATATTATTTGCTCATTACACATTATTTACTACATACAAAACTTCTGATTAAAATAGATTAGTAATTTATTTGAGTAAAATGAGCCAAGAATACATTATTTTGAGATTGTCTCATGATTAGAGAGATTTTCGTGGAAGTTGGAGAGAAAATGTTGCAAAGGTTTGTTCTGCCAAGCTTGAAAGGGGTTTTACTAGAGGAATTAGACGGTGAAGGAAATAACAGTGAGCAATATAGAATAACCCTGGATGGCGTCGCAACTTTGTTCATTACTCTAACAATTAGCAAAGCTCGTATTTCTTGTCATGCTTGGAAGAAACAGCGCCACAAAGATTATATTCTAGACTACCAATACTTTATTTTCTTTTCCCACTGTTTAATCTTTCTAAGATCTCCGATGTTACTCCTTTTGAGCCTACTAGTGTCAACCCGCATAAAATATAGTCGTCTACAACTTTCTTAAAAAAAAACGGATACTTTTCTTCAGAGACAGCCACTGCATTTTTCCTGAATGAGGAATAAAGCTCGTGCGACTTTCTTTTTAATTATCTCCGCGTCTCGTGGAGAAAATTCTTAGAGTTGTATAATAAACAGTTTACATTTCAAGATGATTCGAAATTGAACTTGATGATTTCGAAATATTTAATCAAACAATTGGCAGAGTTATGCTTTTGAAACGCATGGCCAATTGAGAAACTGAGCAGCGGCTGAAGTTTGTTCAATGTTCAGTATTATAGAGTTTCTTTAGTTGACTAAGACTCGTTTAAAGTTTTGAGAACAACTTGAGTTGGACATTTCTGAGAGTCACTGTGTTTCAAGTTGTTTTTGCTGTGTGAAATCGACAGGCAAGACCGCAATCTAAGCAGCCAAAGCCATCTGAAACCGCAGCTTCCAACTCACGTAATGGCTTACTGAATGTAAAGCCATGAAAATACCAACTACAGCACAACGAGCTTCTGTCATTGAAAGCTTAACCTTAATACTGCAAAGAGAAAGTGTACGTCATAAAAAAGATATTTATTTCTTACATTATCTACTCCCGTCCTGTTTCTGAAATGTAATATCATTAAAACTGATTTCCACTTTTAAATGAGTATTTATAATCATTTCCAATAAAAGACAATTAATTCTGAATGATGTGCAAAGTGAAAATAAAATCTACAACGTCATTAACAGTTATGTTTGCTTAATACCAAATTTCATCAATAATAAACAGGGAGGTGAAAAAATCCAATCAACTGAATCCCGATAGCCCCCCTAATTGCATAAATGCATTTCAATTAACGAAGTTGAGTATCCTGCGGGTATTATTGAATGGGAGCTGTATGTTTCAAATTATACAATCAATCGCATTAGCTGAAACCAATGCTGTGGCCTTTTATAATATCACAGGCCGGGAATTAAAATAAAGAGGATCACAAAAACTTTATTACGCTTGAAATTCTAATTTTCATAATTATCCGCATTGACACAAAACGCATTTGCAAGCAAGATTATTATGCCCATAACAATTTCAATAAAACAATATTTTAGTTGATGGTAGAGTGTAAATTATGGTAAACTTGTAATTAAATGCCGAATGTGGAGTTATTCGATTGAAACTCTATGTGACATATGAATTATGTCACATCTTACAAGCAAATTATGACACACGACTGCCTCATTGATATTGCAAATCTGGCGTAAATTTCGTGTGGTAATACGTACAACAGTGAATTCCAGTTGCAAATTATCGAACACCTCGAGCGAGTTGTATCGCTCGACTATTCCCTTTGAGAATAACGGATACTGTCTCGGTCTGATCATTCAGCCTGATTGTTCGTCCGTGTTTCGAATCCTGTTGGACATCAGGCTTTATTTTCATACAGAGGTAGGCCAGCATGACATTTGATCGAGAAACTAGTTTCAACACGAGATTATTACATTTTCAGCAATATTCCCGTGTTCATTTGATATTCCCTTTGAAGGGAAAGAACGAATGTTAGTAAGGAGAGCAGCTCGAAATAATCCATTTATAAAAAATGTATATCAAACATATTGATATACATATCAGCATCCACTTTAATGTAATTTTAAAGGAAAATAAATTGGCTGCATACAGAAAATTATTTGATTTTGGTTTCAAGATATATGATATGATTGAAACTTTGGCAAAATACTCTCTTGCATGCCTTCATTATTCTCATCCGTCTACATTCTTATATACATATACATATATATATATATATATCTATATATATTCTACTTATATTATACGTGTCTATGAATATCACTCATGTTACGCTTGGAATATAACGCATTCAAAAAACAGGTGGTAATTCGACTGGACAAGAGCGGATTAAGACGTATAGTGAAATAATAAATTGCTGCACGAGTGACCGGGATTAATTAAACTATTTGTCACGAGCCTTAGGATTCGCTGTGTAGAAACCAACAATGTTGTGTCGACATAAACCCTTGGCACGATTTCAAAAGTTTGGTCGACGCGTGAACTGTGTTAATGGAATTTCTCAGCACCGTCTCAACGCTTTCCGGATTTCCGTCTTTCTCTGGCAGAATTTCGAGGATGTGTCAGACTTGCCAGTTTAGACGGACCATAATTTAAAATAATTAATTCTTATATTTGGATTCCCTTTATTTCGTACATTAATTTACTTTTCGAGTCAATTTTCCAAAAGCCTTGATAAAAGTCTTATTATATGCGAATCATCGAAAAGGAAAAAAAAATCAAATATCACGTCAAGAGTATATCAAGAAACAAGTTCCTCCACTCGTAACAAATATTGCCTTCGAAAGATAAAAACAACGCCTTGAATTTCGCATGAACTGTAAAATGGAAATAATTTTAAATCAGCCTCAGAGTATATTGAGCAATTTGAATAAGACATGTATTGTCGTCAACGTCGAGGAATAAAACCGTGGATTTTTCGATCAGTTTTATTATCCAGCGAGCAAAATACGTTTCTTCTTCTTCTTGATATGCTTGCGATATAAAAATCGAATGGTTTTTTTAAACATCAAAATATCAAAGTGTCTTTAAGTGCAGAAGGCATGTGGATTGAAGCACACTTACTTACTCAATCATGTAGCGAGAAACGTTAATTATAATATATCATCTCGCATTTGAAGGGCGAATTTCGTAAGCTCGGAGCAGTTCCAAAACAGCCCTTGTGGGCGCATTACGTAGTTATAGCTCACTTGGTTAGGCTTCCCGATGCAAGAAGCACACACCAGTGCAAATGGAACTTAATCGCGCGTCTACACTGACACATTGATGAACTCACTCACATATACGCTCATAGGTAAGTGCGGCTCTGCCTGCATAATCCCAGGCTTGGGTCCAGATCAAAGCCAAGTTTCTCGTAACATATTCTCTATGAATAACGCTTCTCGGACAGAGAAGTAGAGAAACAACCAGAAACTGGGAGTATGGGTATGAGTGTCAATGCAAGAGTAAAAGAGCATACGAATTTACATTACACTCGCCCTTCGCTCTGAATTTTTTATGGCTTTCTATTTTATCAGAAAAAATTGGACAAAAAATTAAGTTACATTTGTTTACTTGTACTACTTAAAACTTTACTACTTAAATCTGTATCAAGGTGTCTACTGACTCAACCGATTCAAATTCCAGGCGTTTTCCCGATTTTTTAAGGCTAAATCCCTGATTTTATAGGAAAGTAAAAACACACTTGAGTGCTACATCATACATTTACTATTATGAAGTTAATATATTAAATCAAAAAATCCAACATATTAGAGAGTTTCCCAGTGGGTAAAAAGACATTGACATCCTGAGGATTCAATTTTTTAAATTCCCTGAAATTTCCCTGACTTTTCCCTAACTTTCAGACACTTTCACTTTAAATCTTTTGAAATTTAAAATCACTTCACAACATTTAATATTCGTAAAAAATCTCTCAAATTTACAACTTTTGAAATCTCTTAAGGGCGTTGGACCCAAATGTTAAACTCAAAATTCAATTCTCCATTTTACTCACGAAAATTATAGATAAATATTTTTTCGCTCTGTAGCGCTAATCTTTTTTCAATTATAAGACTGCATGCAGAGCGAAAAAATATTTAATTTCGATACTTTTTGCATAAAACGAGCAATTCAAAATTTCAATTAGATATTTTTTCGCTCTGTACACATAAATCTAGTTAAAAATTTATTAATCCTACAGAAGGAAAAAATTTTCAATTGAATATTTGTTGATTAAAATGAAGAAATCGAATTTTTAGATTAGAACATGGCTCCAACACCCTTAAAGTTAATTGAAATTTCTTGAAATTCATGAAAACATCTTTAAATATCTTAAAATTCCATGAAATCCTTTACAATTATTACACAAAATTTTTACAAACATTTTTAAAATTTCACGAAAAACTTTAAAATCCCTTAAAATACGTAAAAGTCTTTCACTATTTTTAAAAACTTTTCCCCAAAAATTCTATAAAATCTTTTACATTTAAATTCTTTAAAATCACTTTAAAATAATAAAAATTTCTTATAATTCTTACAAGTTTCCTAAAATCCTTTATAACTCCACGAAAAAACTTTAGAATCCCTTGAAATACGTAAAAAATCTTTTAAAATTCTCGAAAACTTTTCAAAATTCTCTAAAATTCCACAAAATCTTTAAAAATTCCTAAAATATCTCATGAAAACATATAAGATTCCATGAGGAACATTAAAATCCCTTAAAATCACTTTGAAAAATCAAAATTTCTTAAAATTTTGCAAGCTTTTTAAAGTCCTTTAAAATTCCTTAGAATTCCTTACAAATTCTTTGAATTCCCTAATCTCTTAATCTCTAATTCTCTTAAAATCATTAAAAACTTAGAAAATCTCAGAGAATACCTGTAAATTATTTATAATCCTTCGAAATCTTTGGATAGTTTCTAAAGTTTGTTAAATAAATTATAAAAGTTATATGTCTAATACTGCAAGTATTTACTCAACTACTACACTGTAAAAAAAACTTCAATTACTTTAGTTGAAGTTTTTTACAATTACCGTAGATGAATGAATATTCAATCAAAAGTAGTTGAATTTTCAATATATTTCTAACAGTGTAATCAGACTTAATTTTGAGCAACTAAGTTACTCAATGAAATTATAAAATATGAAACAATAACTGAAGTGTATTAACTTATTTTTGTGGTAGACATTATTTGCTATGACAGAAAACAAAAATAGTTTATAAAAGTAGGTTCTTGAAAAAAATTCCGAGTATTCCCGGTTTTCCTGGTTTTTCCCGGTAGTAGACACCCTGTGTATTTAGAAAAGACAGTCACAATGGATAATTAATAAAAATACTTAATCGGTGCAATTTTCAGTCGGAAACTTTAATTTTCGTGGTTATTATAAACTGTTGAATGCAAGTTTGAATTCGAAGTGGTTTCACGATTAATAAAGGGAATGGGGAAGAGTTCTTGGAAGCTGTGAAGCTATTGTGGAAGGCTTTTCATCGACGGTGAAAAGTTTTGAGGCGAGTCATAAATGTTTATGTGGATTAAGCAGGTGTAAAGAGTACAGCGGTTGCTCTTTATCTTGTTCATTAACGTAATTATTAACGTCAAGCCGGCCGCTGGTTTAAGAGAAGCAATAAAGACTTGATTACAGCTTATGAGAAACGGGTCGCAAAGCTGAAGTAGCTTCGTTATATTTGCAAAAGGGAAACTCTACATCATCAAATTTTCCATAGGCTTTCAAGCAACTTTCAGAAACAAGTCGAGAGACGAGAAATTGAGCATTATAATTCATAATGAGATAATTTCATTTGACGCTCATAATGACCACATATATGTCTTTCATACATTTTCATTTTCTTTATACTTTTTTATTGGGCTTTTTTTCATTATCAGGGCTTCTTGAAGATAAAATTTACGAAAGATGGTTAATCGTTCAGTGAGTGGTTTTTAAAAAATTTTATAAGTAAGAAGATTGAACCTTAGGGCTTCCATTTGCCACGGGAGTGAGCTTTCTCTCTTCTCTATTCTCTCTTTTCTCCTTTTTATCGCTTTATTCTTCTCCTATCCTAAAGTGACTTTCTTTTTATTTTTAATACATTCACATTTCCATCCACTTTTATCTACTAAAAGAATGTGCATCATTCCGCAAAATGTATGTAATTTTGTAACTGTTTGCGCACTAAGAAAACTTTGATGCAGAAGTAATGCGGAATGTTATTTTACAATAAATTAAAGGTCTTGCAGAAAGTGCAAAGGGTCTTGCAAAAAATAGTTGAGACTGCAAATAGATGACCCATTACTATTTCCTAGAACCTGCGATACCTTTTCGTTAACATATAAAAGGATTACGAGTAATGGAAGGAGAGCTTATTAATCCTTGAAATTGAAAAGTCAAGTGAGCCAACTACTGGAACGAATATGTATAGTCGGTGCTAGTGGGAATTTAAATATTAATAGAAAAGCGAATTAAGAACGAGTTTCTCGGTTCAATGCGAAATGCAGTATTACCGTTGTAACGAATCCCTCGACCTACGACTCAAGCAATCGAGTTGGTATTCTTGCTACTCTTGCTAATACATAAGTAAGAAGTTGAACCGAGCTACCGCAGGTCTTCCCTGCTTTTCAGAGCTTCTTGAAGATGGGAATCCAAGTAACCAATTATTGAGCGTTGCGAGAGAAAAAATAAAAGAATTTTTATATCAATAGGTTTTTTATGCAACCATGCCTTGCTTTAGTATCCTTTACGTATTTCACAAAAGAGCTTGCAAGGACTAAAGAGGCATCACAGTCGAGTATAACGTTATACTCGACATACATCGCATGAAAAGTTGAAATATCGTCCGCGTTGTTTGTCTCGAGGACATGTACCCTCATTAGACAAGCAAATATGCGGGACAAAAGACTTTCAAAGAAAGACAGACGCATGCTTAATAATACACGATATTATAATTGTGCATGAAGATGAAGGAGATACACGAAACTTGCTTAAAGTATCCTAATGATACGTATTTTGCGGGATATTTTTTAATAGAAGTTTTGCATAACAGACAAAATTGATACAAAGTGTTTTGTTTACAATTTATTCTTTATAGGAATGCTTCTTCAATCTTGCTTTTTGAAGATGGGATTTTTTTCTAAGTATCATTATATAGATTTAAAGATATTTTAACTGTTATTATACAATTTTAAAGAATTCTAAGATGTTTCTGGACAATTTAAAAGATTTTTAATAATTTTAAGCAAGTTTTCATGAAATTTTAAGATACTTAAAAAGGTTTTTGAGAATTTTAAAGGATTTTAAGGGATTTTAATCGTTCGAGATTTTCATACCTTTAAAAATATTTTATGGGATTTAAAGGATTTAAAAATTTGTAAGGGAATTTTATTGAGGGATTTCAGAAGTTTTTTTAATGATTTTTAAAAGATTTTGTACAATTCTATATTTTTCTATAATTTTTAAGGATTTCATAGAATTTTATGGGATTTATAATAATTTCAATGGATTTTAAAGAATTTAAAGGAATTTTAACTGTTATTATAAAATTTTAATGAATTCTAAGAAGTTTCTTGAAATTTTAAGATACTTAAAAAGGTTTTTGAGAATTATAAAAGATTTTCAGGGATTTTAATCGTACTTATGGAATTTCCAGGAATTTTAAGAGAAATCAAGAGGTTTTAATTATTTTTCAAAGACTTTGGCATTTTTAGGGGTTTTATTAAACTTTATGAAGATTTTACGAGATTTTTATGCCTTTCAAAATATTTTATGGGATTTAAAGGATTTCAAAATTTGTAAGGGAATCTTGTCGTGGAATTTCAAAATTTTAAAAGGTTTTTGAGAATTTGAAGGGATTTTTAATGTTTTAATATAATTTCCAAGAATTATAGGACAATTAAGAGATTTTAATGATTTTTAAAACAGTTTATTGTCATTTTAAAGGAATTTATGATATTTTATGAGATTTCTAATACTTTTAAGGGATATCAAGAAAGCTTTCTGATTTTTAAAAGATTTATGGAAATTTTTAATACTCTTAATGGATTTTAAAATTTATTAAAATTTATTATTGTAATGAAATGAATCGCCAGTTGAGTAAGTAGGGCTAAAAAGTCAAAAGCTCGGAAACTTCCGGAAAAATATTAATGTAAATAGAATGAAATGTGGGATTGTAGAGCATACAGAAATGTCATGTTTATAGCCGGAAAATAAATGGCCAGGGGCTTCAAGACGAATGCCTAACAGTCAGGTAGGTGTTCTTTGAAACATTTTTTTAAAGAATGACTCAAATGTTTGGAAAGAAGTGTCTTAGAATAATTTTAGAGAAAGATTAGCAATCATTGGTCATGAAATACTTAGTCCAAGCAGTTTTTATTATGTTTTTAGGAAGGAAATAATTCAGGAAGAAGGCACTCCCTTGGAGGAAATAATGCGTCACAACTTAGGCCGAGTCCAGGTCGATTAGAGTGAATTAGCCGTGCAAAAGGGAATCGCGTGATGTGGAATTGCCGTTCATAAGGACGGTTAGCTACATTATTCTGCCCTCTGAAGCCACTGAACTTAAACTCAGAAGTTTTATCTTCGGAAAGCTTTATGTCGACTCTTATTGCACTAAAACCTCGAAATCTCTCTGAAACGTGAATTTTCCTAAATATTTAAAATCCCTACTGCGACCTTTAGTGAGACTATAACTGCAATTTTATTGCGAGTAGTATAGCTCTCTATTTTCCTTTTTTGGAACTCCTGACCTTTTAAAAGATTTGCAGAACTTCATTTTCTTACAAATTAATTTTCTCTGATGGAAATATTTAAAATATTGATGGAAATTCTCTTGTGGAAGTATTCAATATTGTTTAATAAAAATAATTGAATTTCGAAATGGAGTAATTAATTTGGTTATCATTGAACGTTGCTGAATAATTGCTCGCCGAGAGAAGATTCAATGATAAAAATTTTTATATATATTGTTCAACACATAAAATGAGGAAATATATGATAAAATTGAGTTTGATAATGATTGATTTACCCGATATTGAGTCGGTTCCAAAACTCGTTAAAATTCATCTCAATTATGGATGTTCACTAATTAAATATTGAAAGTACCTCTCGGGTATAAATACACATCATTCTTAATTCAATATTAATTGATCAAACGCAGCTTTATGACACACTTAACTTTCATATAACAATTATCCTTGCAGCTTAAGATTAAGCTTAATCCTATCTGGATTTCTTTTACTCAAGGTTGATTATATAAATGGAAACGAAAAGATAAATAATGTAAATAGTAATGAAAATCTGATTACTGGAACTATTGGTATTTGAGAATTGATCGTTTTCGGATAAAAACTTATTTTCTGGTATTTTAAATTCTTCTGGTATTTTAAATTTCTTATTCTCCACTTATCGTCAAGGAGGATGGATTTTACATGGTCATCGCCTGCATAAAACAACATCCGCACATCGTTCGTATGGCGAGTATCTACATTTGAATTTCAGATCCATGGAGATTCCACCACAAGCGGATATCTAGAAATCCACAGCGGTCTTGATGCTTCGAGAAAAGCTCACAAGGCCGAATCTAGATCACGCTACGGGTACATGATGTAGATGGTAACTAGATTACGAAAGTGACCTCTACAGGGTCAGTGAAAATTATTCAGCTCAACGAAACTGATGCTTAAGTTCATACATTAAAGTAAATACAAATTTCTTTCTCTTCTTCAGACACAAAAATGCATTAGGCTCACTGCATAATTTAAACAGAGATAGAGGAAGGATGTCTACAGGTAGCCGGACAAGTTTAAGACTTGAATACATTAAATAAATTTTTTCTGACTGTCTGTACCCTAAACAACTGTAGATACTTTTCCCATATAGAAAAAACGAGTTGGAAAGCTCGCAATTATTTTTTGTAAACGTTTAAGAAATTATAAGAAATTTGACATTCCATTTTTAAGTTATTGCTTTAGTTAAAGAATAAATTATGAAATGAATAAAAGAGGTAGTTACTTACGTTTAGTGAAGAAGCAGACAAGTATTTTATTTTTATGAAGAGTACCGTCTTCAGTCGTATAGTCAAAGGTGGATTATTCCAGAGAAAAGAAACAAGGGAAGTGCATGTGCAAAAAAACTAAAAAGAAGATTAAGAAAAGGGTTCTTTTGAGTTATAAAATCGTTGACTCTTTTAAGAATATTATGATTCCCATTTTTTTGAGCGAAACTTTTTCAGTTGAGTCTCAAACTTATGTCAGATTACAGTTTTAAAACTCCTGAAGTCCGAGTTTCTTCCCTTTGTTTTTTACCTTTATAAACATGAATTTTGCCATTTGTACTTTTCATCAGAATACTCATTCAAAATACATGTCAAGAATTTTACAACATAAGACATGAAGGGACTATGAAAAGAAAGAAGAGAAAGAGAGATAATGAACACTGAGAAAAGTAGATATTTAAATTGAACAACTTGCAAAATTATATTGAACAAAATTAAATTGAACAGAATTATATCATTATTATCATTCCCTATTATTTTTCCGAATTTCATCAAGATATTGCAATACAAATAATTCAAGATGTTAAATTTAAACATCAAATTTTCTCAGGGAAAGGAGAGTCGTAAGTCAAAATAAAATACGCAGTGTGAATATGAGCTCGTACCTTATGCCCACTGTGCAGAGTGTCTCTGTAAAGTAAAACAGAAAAGAGTAGAATTATAAAAATGCACACAGTAGGTAAATATAAAAGTAATAGACATACAATCAAAATCAAGTATATATCAGGCAAGAAGGAGACAATACAACAGCCTCAATTAACATCTTCTAAATTACAATGCCCGTATAAAAAGTACCAATTACTTTTTTGTAAAATACGATTATAAATATTTCAGTTGATTTTGTAATTTAGAGAGACTACTTGTGGCTTAAATAAATCTGAGAGAGACAGAGAGAAAGAGAAATAGAGCGGGAGCGGAAGAAGATAAAGGTGTTGATTATTTATGAATTTGCCTACATAATACTTAAATTAAACATAGTTTATAATATTTATACTTTGATTATGATTTAAATGGTGCTGAAGAGTTCGTGGAAAAGGCGTTTTATGAACATTCAAAAATTAAAAAGAAGAAAGAATAGTGTTCAATTTTTTAAATGTTTTATTATTTAATTATTTAAGACATTAAGATCTCTGGCTAATTAACGGATTTCCCGATCAGTGGCCACTCTGTTTGTATATAATTATAATTTGACGATGATAAAAAAGATTAGGCTGAGTAAACCTGTTGAGTTCTTTAATTGCTATTATAATCAGCGGTTCCCTCGCTGGAAAATTGTAGATCGTAAACCCTAATTTGGGACGTTATTAAGAAAATTTCAGGTAAAATTCAGATTAGTCAGCGCTCCAGAAGCAAATAGACATATTTTGCAGTCGTCAGCCTCCCTTGAGTGCCGTCTTACGATAAGGAGAATCTCCGCAGCTGGGCACCCTTTACGTGACATCCAATTTTCACGTAAACGTTACTCTATAATGCTAAGTGGAAAGTGAATATCAAAAAAATTCCTTCACTGCAAATATGATGTAATTCAAGCAATTATTACACGTTGCAAAATAAAATATAAAATTTTCCTAAATATTTCTACAAAGAAAATATTAATAGGGATTTTCAAAATGTCTATTTTTTATTGTTCCATAAGTATATTACAAAAAATGCACAAATTCTTAGTGATGGATTTTTGAGTGGCGTGTGTGATTCTGGACTTCAGAAAAATCTGCAAACAAAATATATATTAATATCCTGAAAAGATTATTTGAATCACGGAAAAAATCCAGAATGCGTCCAATTCATTCCAGATTCAAATAATCTTTTTTTCAGAGTGTACTAATACTAATTATTATCACTTGGGTCATAGGTGGTTCTATTTTTTACCTTTTTCAAATACTTTGGATCTATTCAATGAATACAACGAACCCAGTAAATTGAAATGCAAATGTTGCTTTCATTCCATCATAGAGAAACAAAAAGAGTAACGCGTAATTGGGTATTCATTACCATACTGAGCAGAGTATTGATAGAAACTAGAGATTTGAATGTTCCTGTCCCTTTACATTCTCCACTTCATAGTCCATCCTCCATACCACTCTAGTTCAATCTACTTCAATCCGTAGCGGTATTGGCACTCGAAGAGCCTCGATTGGCATGACTGCCATGCAGATTTCGTGTAGGTACTCTTGCGTGTGAACATCATGTGTGTATACCTACAACACAAGGGGTGGAAGAGTAGGTAGAATGGTGAAAGGTTCGGGAACTACAGGTAAACATATCCAAGGATTGATCGAACCGTAAGGACAAGGGTGCAAAGGAGAGACACCAGAAATAGGTGAAGTGATTCTCTGTTTCCTGAAACTGACCATTTTCTCCAATTTCAATTACTCATTCCATCCAAAAGCTATAGAGAAGTACAGGAACTTTCCAATTCAATCAGCGAAAACCTATAGAAGCTTCTGTAAGGCAAAAGAGATTTAACATCAAATAAACTTTGTCAATGGTACTTTCGAAATTCAGAAATTATTCATATTCATATTTGAATATTTCCAAATGTCTTTTATTCACAGGTCTATTCGTACAGAATGACATATCATCATCAATATCTATCATACTTTATTATCACAAGAATGAACGTTCTTTTTCAATATTATATAATTTATTATATTTTATTTCTCTAATCTCTTAAAATCTACGTTAAACTTTGTGAAAATCTCTAAAAATTCCAAGAAACCTTTGAAAACCTGTGAAATCGCTTAAAATTCGTGAAAATCTCTTAAAATTTTCAGAAACTTCTTGAGATTCTTTTAAATTCAATGATAACAATTCAAATCCCTTTTATATCCTTTAAAATTCTCACAAAATCATTCAAATATCAGAAAAATCCCTCGAAATAACTTAATTAATAGAAATCTAATTAAATTCCTTAAAATTTCAGAATAATATTTCAAACTCTTTTAAATCACGTAAAACAAAGCTTTTAAAATCCCTTAAAATTTCACGAAATATCATAAAATCCCATACCATTTTACAAAATCGTTTTAATATCCTAAAAATTTCTTGACTTTCGTAAAAATCGCGTAAAAATCGTTAAAAATGTACATAAAAACCTTCAAAATCATTAATCTCTTGAAATTCATGTTAAAATCTCTAAAAATTTCTAGCAATCTTTGGAAATTTCATGAAATCCTTAAAAATATGACAAAATCTTTTATAAATTAGAAATATTTTTTAAAAACCTTTAAATTTTACGGAAACCTTCGAAATTTTTTTAAATTCAACAAAATCTTTTATAAATCATAAAAATCCCTTAAATTCTCTTTAAATCATTTTAAAATCGTCAAAATTCCTTGCGATACGTGAAAATCTATGAAAATTCCTTGAAATTCCACGAAAAAATTTTTAATTCCTTAAAACCCTAGAAACTGATTCAAATCCTTCCAAATAAAATTCGTTGAAATATGTTAAAATTCCTCCAAATTTTACAACATTTAAAATCTATTAAATTCTTTTAAAGTTCCACTAAATATTCTGAAATCCCTTAAAATTCTACAAAATTATTCAGAAATTTTTTAATTCTTTTGAATTCAGTGAAAATTACTTGAAAATCGTCAAAATCCCTTAAAATTCATGAAAATCTCTAAAAATTTCTAGAAACGTCGTGAAATTTCTCAACTCTTAAAATCTTTTAAAATCATTAAAGATTTCATCAAATTCCATGAAATGTTTAAAAATATTACAAAATCTTTTATAAATTAGAAATATTTTTTGAAAACCTTTAAAATTTTACGAAAATCTTCGAAATCTTTGTAAATTCTACAAAATCTTTTAAAAGTCATAAAAATCTCTTGAAACCCTTTAAAATTATTAGAAATATCGAAAAATTACATAAAATCCCTCGCAATTTTTAGAAATCTTTTAAAATAAAATTTTTTTAATTTAAATTTAAATTGATTCCTTCAAACTCCTTGAAATTCCTTCAAACCGTTTTAAATTCCTCAAAATTTCTCAAAAACATTAAAAATCGCTTAAATGCGTCGAAATCTTTTAAAATTCTTTTAAAAATTCTTAAATCTTTAGAATTTTTTTAAATTGCATGAATTCCTTTAAAATTTCACGAAATTTCTTGAATTCTCTTAAAATTCCACGAAAAGTTTCAAAATCATAAATCTCTTGAAATCCACTTTAAAATTCATGAAAATCTCTAAAAAGTTCTAGCAACCTCTTGAAATTCCTTCACATTAAAAATCCTGAAAAATTATTAGATAATTTAACAGGTCCCATGAAATCCTTTAAAATTTCACAAAATCTTTTAGAAATCAGAAAAATCTCTTGAAATACTTTTATGTAAATTATTTCGAGTTTAGACTCGTGACAAAATGATTATGGACGAAACCAAATTCAAAATTTCACGCGGAATTTACAATTCAGCAATTATCGAGAAAAGAGTCACTGCAAATCAGTGGAATTTGACTGGTAATCAATTAAATTTCACTGATGCAAGTTTATAGCGAGAAGTGAATAGATATTTGCTTTACTGAAATGTATTATATGATATATTATAGGATTAGTAAAATTTCATCAAGTGGGAGGTATATATAATCAGCTTTTAGCAGATAGCCGCAGTTTGTGGTAAGCCAGTATATACTTAAAGCGTTACATCTACTATGATGATGTTTATAGGCAGTAGCCCATTGAACGCAGAAATGTCAGTATCCTGTGATAATATACGAGAGTCAGTTCGTGAAGGGTTAGCTAAACAGAGGACGCGGACGAGGGATGGATAGATACGTTGTTGCCAATATCTCGGACAATTCAATTAGATGGTTATTAAGCACCTGTGCACTGACAAGGTTACCTACGTGCTTCATCGGCTGACTAATGCATGCATGCATGCGTGAGACCACAATTGCATGCTCTAGAATTGTCCACGGTTAGCTACTCTCTCTCATCTCTCTCTCTCTCTTTCTCTCTCAATGAGCTCTTCACTTTTGTGTCCAGCCTCTATCGCATTCCACTCAATAAACTCTAATATTTCGAATATACATATTATCATCCAATTTCATTTCTCAGAAGGAGAAAACATTGATATTGACACTTCAACTCATGCTGATCATTAAAATATAGCTCAAAGTCTTTGAACTATCTCTGATACAAACGATTAATTTGCTAATCCTTGTGCAAACATTAACACCAGAGTCAATTTCAACGGATGTTCAGGATCTCATTATCTATGCATTCCGTTTGATCCGTGATTGTAAATGTTTACAAATCCATTACATTGTATTGCCGCTCTCTCTCTCTCTCTCTGCACAGCGAAATCACTGCCGTTAGCTTGCTGAGCTTTGAATCGATTATGCTAATGTAACCAACAGATTCACAAAATAAAGCCTTGAGTAACAACAGAGCCGTATTTAGGTTTGTGGAGGTCCTGAGGCCAATGGCCCCAATGTCCCCTATGGTAAAAGCGGCCCTGAGTAACAAGATTCATATGAACCAATTGCTAAAATTTCCCTATAGCAGGTTGAGAAGTTTCCATAAATATTCCTGGAATATTTCAATGTTTGAAAAAAAATTGAAACTTTTTTAAAGAAAAAAATTCCCGGAAGTTAGGAAAATTCCCGTTATTACGCGTAATGTATTAAAGATATCGACGACTTTATCTTCATTAGGTATTATTTAAGTATGGTACATTGGCTTATGCCTACTTGAATTTTATGAATAATGATTCATGATCAAGTAACATAAATGACAACAGCACACACGGTATTTCTCAGCGGGCACCCATCCAAGTACTAACCGATCCCGACGCTGCTTCACTTCAATGATCTAAAGAACACTGGTGTTCTCAGCGTGGTATGGCCGTTGTCTCTAAATTTTCATGGAAGAATTTCTTATACAAGAACTATCGCGCATTCCGCGTGCGCATTTACGTTCTTTTTCAATACTACAAGAACAAAAGCCACTTCCGCGCACGCATTTATGTTCTTTTTCAATCTTATATAATTTATTGTATTTTATTTCTCTAATTTCTTAAAACCTATGTTAAACTTTGTGAAAATCTCTAAAAATTCTACGAAACCTTTGAAAATCCGTGAAATCGCTTAAAATTCAAAAATCTCTAAAAATTCCTAGAAACCTTTTGAAATTCCATGACAAACTTTAATATCTCTTTATATATTTTATATCCCTTAAAAATATTACATAGAAATCTTGTCAAATTCCATGAAATCCTTTAAAATTCTCACAAAATCATTAAAATATCAGAAAAATCACTTCAAATTATTAGAAATCTCATAAAATTCCTTAAAACCTCATAAAACTCTTACAAAGCTTTTAAAATCCCTTAAAATTTCACGAAATATTCTAAAATCCCATATAATTCTACAAAATCGTTTTAATATTATAAAAACCTCTTGAATTTCGTAAAAGCATTTAAAAATCATGAAAAATGTACACAAAAACCTACAAAATCATTAATCTCTTGAAATCCATGTTAAGATTAGTGAAAATCTCTAAAAATTTCTAGCAAACTCTGAAAATTTCTCAATTAATTCTTAAAATCTTTTAAAATCATTAAAGATATCAAATTCCATGAAATCCTTAAAACTATTACAAAATATTTTAAAAATCATAAAAAGCTTTTGAAATTTCTCAATAAAATTCTACGATAACATTTAAAATCCCATTATCTCCCATGAAATCTTAAAAAAATTCCATAAAAATCCTATTCTTTTCAATGTATTTTGAGTTTAGACTCGTGACAAAATGATTATTAACGTAACCAAATTCAATTTACGGGGAATTTACAGTTCGGCAAGTATCGATTGTTTAAAATCACTATCGATACTTACACGACGAATCAGAAGTACGGAATAGGCGTTACGATATTTCGACTTCGACTCAATCATCTTTTTAGAATAGATATAATTTATTATATTTTATTTCTCTCAGCTCCTAAAATCTATTATAAACTTCATTAAAAAAACTCTAAAAATTCCAAGAAACCTTTGAAAAACTGTCAGATCGCTTAAAATTCGTGAAAATCTCTTAAAATTTTCAAAAACTTCTTGAGATTCTTTTAAATTCAATGATAACAATTCAAATCCCTTTTATATCCCTTAAAATCTATTAAAAGTATTAGAAATATTTTCAAATTCCATGAAATCATTAAAAATTCCAGGAAAGTGTTCGAACTCATAAATATTCTGAAATCCAGATTGAAATCCATGAAATCCTTAAAAATATTACAAAATCTTTTATAAATTAGAAATATTTTTTGAAACCCCTTTAAATTTGATGAAAGCCTTCGAAATCTTTGTAAATTCTACAAAATCTTTTAAAAATCCTAAAAAGCCTTTGAAATTCCTCAATAAAATTCCCTGTAAAGTTTTACATTCCTTATTTAAATCGCACAAAATACATATTTTAAAAGTCTTAAAAGTACCTTGAAGTCCGATTGAAATCTCATCAAAGTGGTGAAAAATTCTAAAAATTCCCAAAAACTTCTTGAAATTCCTTAAAATTCTACGATAACATTTAAAATCCCATTATCTCCCATGAAATCTTTAACGAAGCCAAATTCAAAATTTCACGTGGAATTTGCAATTCAGCAATTATAGATTTGTCAAAAATTCATCTTTTTAAAATAGAAAATTTCAAGGAATATTGGACGGAAGATTTCCTAGCTAAGTACTATTCCCTGTTATGTGAACAGTTTCCTACTTCCGGAAATCTTCCTGGAACATTTTTCGGAATAGTCGAAATCTTCCACAGGAATATTCCAGTAATATTTCTTTTTTGATTATCAATTAAACTTCAAAACAAAAAGCCTATTTTTAATCCTTTGTTACTTGTTTACTTGAGTAAAATATTATCCTTTGTGGAATTAGCATTCGTAATTTGAAAAGCTAATTACGAATTCCCTTTGGTATTTAACTTTTTACCCTTCATTGAGATCAGAGAGAAGCATCTTGTGTGAAAACATGTGGGATATAATGTTAGTTATGTTCTAGATCGAGACACCCGGACCACGAAATAAGGGTTTAATCGTATATTATAAAGCATATAATCCCTTTCCACCCACTCCCGTGAGAACCTTTGGTTCGTGATCCTCTCTTTCTCGAGAAAAACGGAATTAAAACAGAGGACTGCAATGCTCGTTTGGTCGGTTGAGCGTTTGCGTTAAACGCGATTAAATATCAAAGCCACGAACTGCACGAACCCGTCTCTACTATTACGTGGTTAATTAGAACCGACAGGGGGTTAAGTTCACTGCGATCATCTATTGTCCAAGCTATGCTTCCATGGACTGTAACGCAGTAACGTGACTACTTTATTACCAGATAATGGCTTTTTAATTAGTCCATTGTTGTTAAGCAATAACTTCTAAATTTTATTACTACAAAGTTCTGTGCATTTAGATTTGGATTAGATCATTTTGAAACTATAAAGCTACAGAAAATAATTCGTGCTATTATTTTACGCATATTTTGATCACGGTTTTTAGGTTTTTATTATTGTTATTAAAACGTATAAAATAAAAGAAGTAATAAAAAATACTAAAATGGCTAAATATTAGATTTATTCAAAGAAATTTTCGTCTTAAAAAATCTTGTTCAATACGCGAAATCTAAACTATTTTTCATACCACTTCAAACTCGATCACCACCCGAGAACGACTTTACCCGAATCGGGGTTTGAACTTGCTTCGAAAATGTCGTATATTTCGATCAAGAAAAGGTAAAAAAAGGAGATCTCCTATAGAAGCACAAATCAAAAATATTTGTACAAATAATAAATATGTAGGAGCAAGAATCGGATCTTCCAAAGTCGTTCTGCATCACAGAATGGGTTGAACCATGTTTGTAGAGACAAATTGAAAATAAGAATACTGGAAAAGTGCTTGGAAAAAGTAAAAATCGATAAAGAAATAATATCTTGAAAACATTGTCTTTTATAGATTATCCCATCTTAGAAAAGTGAAGTTGAAAGAAGAAAAACAAAAAAATCGTCCAAAAAAATGTCAGGAAAACCTTTGAAATACATTAGAATTTCTTAAAACTCTCAAAAATCTCTTGAAATCTATTAAAAATTCACGAAAACGATTAAAATCATAAATATCTTGAAATCCAAGTTAAAACTCATAAAAAGATCTTCAGAACTTAAAGCGCGTGAAATCTTTACGTATTTTAAATAATTTTAAAGAATTCTAAAAAGATTTTAAAAATCTGAAGAAATTTTGATTTTTTAAGGGATTTTAATGTTCCTCGTGGAGTTTTAAAGGATTTCATGAGATTTAATATTGTTTGTTTTTAAATTTTGTGGAATTTTGAAAAGTTTTGAAAAATTTTTCAAAATTATAATATATTTTAAGGGGTTTTAAAGTTTTTCGTTACATTATAAAGGATTTGAAAAGTCATGTAAAAATTTTCAGTAATTGTAAAAGATGTTAGGAGGTTTCTATGAATTTGAAGGGATTACAAGAGATATGTATGATATTTTAAAGATATAGTGGAATTTTAAAGGATTTCATAAGATTTTCATAATTTCTAAAAGATTTTCTAGAATTTTATAAAATTTTAAGGAAGTTTTAAGTACTTTACAGGATTCAAAAGCTTTTCATTGAAGTTTAAAGGGTTTTAAGAGGTTTTTAGAAATTTTAAGTGATTAGAAGAGATTTGTATAATATTTAAAAGTTTTAGTTGAATTTTAAAAAGTTTTGATGAAATTTTAAGAGATTTTTAATGAAGTTTAGGAAATTCGAAGAATTTTAAAGAATTTTAAAGTTGTGAATTTAAAATCTTATAAAACCATATTATATTAAAATTATTTTCATACGTCACTTTTGGATAAATATTTTTTAAGAAGAAACATATCATTCCCAAAAAATATGTTGACAATTTGTCCCGGGAATGGATTTCATTGAATTGAATGAGCTTTCGCATTTTTCTTTTGAAAAGCTTGCGAATTTCGAAGTTTTAATTTTCCTAAAGTGTTACAATTTCTCGTTCTCCAGAGTCCTTCTTTTCATCGAAGCAATTCGAATGCTTCCTAATTATTTCTAGTTCCTGAATCGGGAAAAGGGTCGAGTCGTCGAATGGACTGGCGTGAGGGATGAATTCAAGAGTTATTATGTTATTGGAATCGAATGGTTGGGAGAACGGAATCGGATTATCGGAAAGGGGAAAGCGTCCTAGGTCGACCTACCCTTCGCCCGGAAACCGTGTCAGGATTACCGACTGGGAATGGACAGTTGTCCATATACTGACCGGAGGGTTTACTTGATTCTGTGGGATGTATGTATTTCTCTTAATTCCCTGCTCTTTCAATTTCAATTGTCGTTTACTCTATAATCAATCCCGAAATTTTACTTTCATCAATTATTTATATTGAAATATGTTCTTAACTATCATTAATTTTATTTCTTATTACTATTAGATCTGAATATGTAATAAAAATATAAAAAGGCTACCCTAATAGAGGATTATATATCTACAAATATATTTAATATCATAATTGCATAATTATGATTTATATGTCTTAAGCTATAAAACAAAACACTTTGTTTTATGAAATACTGTTATTATATTCATAATGACTTGATGTAATGGCATCCAGGTTGTGGTGCCACAAATACATGAACGAGTAGATTTGAAATCGGTCAAGCGCATCTTGCACCGAGGAAAGATTTGCATTTTAATCTTTTATCCGACGAGATACGATGAGAATCTCCTCGCCCCAGTGGCTTTCTCACTTATTTCCTAATATAAATATTACATCGTGCGTAAATATTTGAGCCATACTAAAGATGAAATCGTTCGCCTTGAATGCCAAAAGAAAAGAAGATGACGAAATTTTTATTTTAGGTCAAATATTCCTCTGCTATTGCACAATATATATTGCAGCATTGCGAATTACAATAAAGAAAATTGTTTAATTCCTTTTTCTGATACCCTGTTGATTTCAAATTGTGTCTTTTACGGGGGCCCCCTTGGGAATTCCAGAATCAGAAGAGGATCACGAGTATGTCGAATAGAATCTGGATGAGCTGACTCAAGTTCGTAACGTGTCGAGAAACTGAAGATTGAAGGATTTGAGGAAAGGAAACATGAAACGAAATGAGGAAAGCGAGTGGAGCCTGATCGAGCATGAAATCGTAAGATCAACAGTTTTGCTAGTTAGAATTGTTTATCAAGCAAATAATATCATTCTTAAATATTTCATTGTCAATATGTATGCATTTTGTAATAAATTTGATGAACTTTAATTTACCTACCATATCGTTATAATTAATATTGACAAACTTTAATATAACCGCGTGCTGTACATATGTAAATATTATTAAGGTTGATAAAAACCATAAAGTTGTTAAAATAATACTCGGGAAAATTGGAAAAACCACTCCAGTTTACAAACAGTGAAATATAGGTAGCACAATAAAATACTTTTAACTCCCCACCGGCACTCGCAAATTCTCGTTGCTTTTGCGAATAGGTACAATAACCGATCGCACAACCAGGATTAGAGATCGATAACGAGTAATAACAAGCTACAATCGGAAGTTGTTGAAGCATTCGTTAGAAGCGCTTAGTCGTGATATACATAGCATAAACCGTATTCAAAATCTCCGAATTCATTCTCAAACTTTATAACCGAAAAAACCGACTTATCCTAATTTCTCGTTATTTTTACTTCAGAATTTATTCAACGAGTTTTTACCAAAAAAGAAAAACAGTTCTGCCCTCCACAATGCATACAATTAATATTGTAACAAGCAAATAAAATTCTTTTCAAATAATTTCAAAGGAATATTTTATTATCATGAAACTAATTATGGAAAATTCTTCGTAATTTAAAGAGAATGTAATCTAGCTTTGCATGTAAAACCTTTGAAGGTTTTCAATTATTTTCTCAATTACTTCTTTTTATCCACTTGAATTTTCCGGCATTCCTTAATTTCTCTAAATTACGCTGGGTTTATTCACATATATAATTATTTGATTATAGAGATTTCATTTGAGATTTTTAGAAGTCGGACCTACTTTACAATATATTAATAAATTAGGTTTGTAGAAATTTACGTGAGAGTGATTAACAAGTTCTCTGTCTGAGCGCTTTAATTTTGAATTTCCTTCTCGTCTTTCCAATTTCAGTTACGATTGCAACTTGACGCAATAAGCCAGCCCATTTGGTTCCTCCTTTCTCTTTATATCTCTCATTCTCTCTCATTCGCTAAAGACCGGAGCTCGCCCCCACTCGCGATGCGGGTTTTAACATTGAATGAAACGATAACATTGTTTTATAATAATTTGCTCGAATTAACCTTTCATGCACAAACAGCAACTAGTAGCGAGCTGAGCGAAACATCTACCGAAAGACGAGAAAAGGAGATGAAGCAGATTATAAAATGTAGTCATTTGAATATTCTTCCACATCAGTTATTTTTAAATAAACTTTCTCAGGCGATATCATTCTATATAATTAACGTCTTTTCTCCAAGAAAAACATTTTCCTTCAATTTTCTCATGCTGTGTTAACAAAACCGTCCTATATTCTTTTTCTCATTTATTTCATGTCTACATTATTTTGTCAAATGAAATTTAAATAATTGTGGATTTTGTCATTGGATTGAAATTTCAGACGTCTAGTCTGACGATTTTATATTTTTATATATTGATTGGAATAAAAATATTTAAAAAATTAGTTTCTAGAATTTCTAAAGCCCAAAATTTTTATTTATGTACTGGCAGAAATTTACCGATCATTGTGCGGAATTTAAAGGATTGCAAAAGATTTTAAGTAATTTTGAGGACTTTCAAGATTTCAAAGATTATTTTTCAAATATTGAGATTTCCAGAAATATTGAAGGATCTTATGAGATTTCGTGTCATTTTTAGGAATTTAAGAAACTTCAAGAAATTTGAAGGGACTTTTAAGAGCTTTCAAGAAATTTTACGAGATTTCATGATATTTCAAGAGATTTGAACGAACTCCATGGAATTTTGAAATATTTCAAAAGATTTTAAGAAATTTAAAGAATATTTTTAAAATTTCAAATAACTTTAAAATATTTTGGGAGATTTAATTTGATTTCGTCTATATTAAAATCAATTATTCCTTGAACTTCCTTAAAGTCACGTAAAATATGATTACATTCCTTAAATTAAATTTCTTGAAATCTTGTGAAAACTCCTGAATATCCTTAAATCATTTAAAAAACTTTTTTGAAAATCCTTTGAAGTTGCTTAAAATCTCTCGAAATCCCTTAAAATATCTTGAAATTCCTTTGTAATTTAAAATTTCCTAAAATCCCAGGCAATTCTGCGTAAATAAATTTATAAATAAATAAGTAGATAAATAAAAATAAAAAATATTTTTTGGAATTCTCTTATTTTGATATTCTTAATCTAATAAATATAAAAAATAAAAAAAATAAAAAAAACTTCGTCAGATTAGACGTCCGAAAGTTCAACCTAATAATTTTGTCCTTCGTCCATATTTTTAAGAAAAAGGATTACGCGTAGAGTTGGTAAAGAATTTCAATTTCAAAATTCCTGGTTTTCTAAGTGTCTAGCAACCCCGAATTAAAGTCGTCTAGCATATCTATTATGAATTTTTATTCAAAAGCGGAAGATATACTACAATAAAAAAATATGAAAGAGTTAGAAAGGGAAGGAAAGTTTGGCCGGAAGTGGGAAGATTAATTTGATTTGGAGAAGCTGAAGAAGTGTTGGAAGGATAAGGGGGAGGGGGATGGAATTTTATTGTACATTTCCAGATTTTTCACTAACATTTCATTGAAAAGGGGAAAGGAGTTTTTCATGGTAAATAAAAAATAGGTTGTGCTTGAAAAAAGAAGCTTGGTTGGGGGAAGGGACTTTTCGGTTCGATAAGGAAAAAGGGGGTAGTTGAAAAGGGTTTTATTCGGAAGAGAAGTTTTGGTTGGAAAGGAGAAGGCGATTTGGTTGAAAAGAGAAAGCGTTACTCTCATCACTTTTTTTATGATATATTGTGGAAAGATGTGAGGAAAATTCTGATGATGAAAAATACTATGAGAAAGACAAGGCCGTTCAATATGACCTAGAGGAAAATATAACTGCAGAGGGAGTTCGAAGAATCGCGTTTACGTACGTGCGGCAATGCATCATCGATATATCGTGTCAGTTTTAATTAGCGCTTCCCATCGCCATTAAACACCGGGGTTTGTTCAGCGGCAGAGGCCGTTAATAAAATTTGCGGAAATTTCTGAACTATGTTCGCGAAATAGCCAATATCGAGACGTAAAATCACGCAACCGTGGGTTATAAGTACTAAGTCATTTCCGTATTATTGTCATTATTAAAAAAAAGTTGCATTGATTTAAACGAAGGCACTATCAAATAATTCTTCCGAAGATAATCTTTGCAATTGCAAAACTTCAGTTTTTAAATATATTTTCCAAGGTATAATTTTGTATTGCGAGGGAACTATTTTGAAGCTTAACGTCACAAATCGAATCCAATCAGCTTTAAATTGAATGATGAGATCATGCTGATTAAATCTTCCTTTGTATTCGATCACGTCAAGCTATAATGCTCGAAGTCATACTGAGGAAAGTAATTAGTTGAATGCACCCATAATGTTCAGAATACGGGCTTTGGCTATCATGCGGGTTGAGGTACACATAATCTGCAAGTGTATCCTGCGTTGAATTCTGAATTAATTGGCTATCTGGTAGGAAGGCTTTCATTCCATTAGAGTATAAAACTCTCTTTGTTAGGAACAAAAGGTAAAAGTAAATAGGATTTTACGAAACTCTGCTAATGGTATCCACTGTTTTAATTAAAACAATTTTTGTAAAATTAATTTCTTGGAAATAACTAACTGGAAATGACTAACTGGAATATAATTAATAACGCAATCGTGTAATTTAAACTGAAGCTGAATAGATATGGAGCAAGTTGTGGTCATGACTACTTGAGATGGCATTTGAGAAATTTGAGGGATGTCTAACGACGTTGAAAAGGACAGAGCAAGTCAGTAAAACGGTGCAACGGTCCAACGAATGAACCAACCAGGTCGATTTCTATGTTCGAGTACTGGACGAGGTTGTTTCTCTGCATAGTCATTCGCGATGGCAGAATGCCACGATCTATTATCGTCAAGACAGCGTCGTTAAACCGCACGTGAAGCTGCGTCCAGAAGCTTTCAAGAGGGGAGAGAAATTGGCGAATGTCTCGTGTCGAATGTATTAATCTACTTGGCGGCGCCAGTTCTTCTTTTTCGTGTATGTATGTAATGTACTTACGTCCGTACATTTTAACGCGGAACCATTCTTCAATCCTGGTCGTTAGTGCCTTCACAAATGAAGTTATAAGCCGTTAATTATTTTCATTGAATTTAGTGCGACTCTTCTGGATTTAAACGATTACTATATTATGATCTCAGGATTCACTCAAACGAACTATATATGAAGTATATTAATTAATTCATCTGTAGTTTGATGCTGAGTTTATATTATGAACCCCTAAGGTACAAAGCTTTGGATCTGCAACGAAATTAACCGATCGACCCGTAAATCAAACATTAGTTTCGCGGGACGATCATTCTCGATGCTAAAGACCTGTCAGCACGCATACATGAATGCATTTTGAAAATGGTCCGCGGGGATAATCGGGCATGAATCCCGCGGGTCGTGATTATGATTTCGGCGAGCAGATAGACGAGTATTCCATCCGTGGCTGAATGCCTGGTAATTGCTGCTACGGGGGCAGAACAGACCGGCTAGGCTCTGTACTATACCTCCCTTGATGCCCCACCACCCCCATCACTGTGCATCTATCCATCTATCTATCTATCTACCTATCTATCTCTGTCAGTACATCCATCTTTCTCTCTCTCTTTAGCCTTCTGTTGCTGTTCTCACACTGTCGGATCTACGCTGTTTCATTTTCACCCCGAACTTTCAATCTCTATCTCACTTCATTTCGTCGGTCAAATTGGTCCCGTAATCCGCAATGTATGCATTACCAATGCGTCTCTGCACGTGTGCCCATTGAAATTTTTTCGATGCACCTGCAACAGCAACGTCGACAGCCTCGCGACTATCCCACCCTCTTAACTTCTATCCGGGCACCGAATCACCGATTACTGCAATGGATGCATTGCGCTTCGACTCGTGTCAATTGAGTCACGTCGATTTTGTTATGCGCTTCTATTCAACTGGGAAATACTATTGCATTCTCTTTTTTTAATTTCAAGCAATTTTCCATCGTTCGAATGCCAAGGAAAAAAGTCATGAGCGGACTGGTGTGAAAGCGTTTTTGTAATCGTTTATTTAAATTGGTGCAATTTATCTGAAGCAGATATAGCAGCGTCGAACCAGTTTTATTCTAGAAAGATCTTCTTCTAACTTGATGTATTGAAAATCTATTTATATGAATTGTGACAAATTCAATTAATAGAATTGAGATGATAGAGACATTTTACTTTCTTGATTTTTGCTGACAAATAAATATAGTCCATTTTTCAATTCAGTCGGATTTACTTTTGTGTTTATTTGATATATGTATTTTCTAATTGACGCATAAATTCTATATAAGTTTCATATCACAGCGATACTTCATTTTTCAGTAACTAATGCAATGTTTCATATTTGTTTGACCTCAGACTGAGAAACATTCTGAAATACAGAGTTAACGATACTATTCTTAGAGCCATGATGCCAGATGTTTCTCTTTCGAAGAAATATATGCAGAAAGGAGGTGTCCCATTTTTCGTGTGATTCTGTCCATTGAAAGCTCAGTTATAAATCATGTGTGGTTTTACAGGTCTTTGATAGGGTAATAAATAGTAGTTTGTGGCGTAAAACTAGGTTTTTAGGCGATAATATTTTCAACACGATTTTCATATTAAACTTCATATAAGAATTTGGTATATCATATAATGGCATATCATTATAAATTATAATGTTATACATTATTGTTAAATTTGTTTGACTTTCCGCTTAGTTCAGATTCTTATTCTTGACGAATTCCTTGGTTTGGATAATGTTTGCTGTACATATCTTATACTAATATTTACTGATTTGTTTTATTTTTCTTTCACATCATAACTTTTATCTCCACTCAATAGCTCCCCTTTCTTCTTAATAAAGTAGACATGATAAGTTGGTTTGTTAACTTCCAGTTCTTATGTTTTTGTTGTACACTTGTCTTAGAATTAACTTCCTCTTCGTTTCTGATAATGTCACAGATTTTATGTTTACTTACTTCATTCAAGTCGTGGGTAGAGAAACAGATTGCATTATACTTACAAGTTTTATTCACGGACCCGGCAGATCATTGGTTGTCTGTCTCTCTTGTTCATCAAGAGAGACAGACAACCAATGATCTGCCGGGCCTGTATGTTCATATTCACGAAAGTGAAATTAAAACAACTAGCGTTATCTCCGAAGGTTCTCAAACTAAAATCAGCATCATTAATAACTATTTCATCATAACTAGCCTTAACAGCCACTGTCACCAAACAACATTGAAAAAAAAAGGAACCGGCGAGATGGAGCACATGGTCTGTGGTGCGCGCACCAATCAGAGAAGCGATGATAGTTGGTATTGACAACTGGCCGGTAGGTCATGTTTATTTTGATTCAGACACGAGCTCCTCTCATCTCACTCCTTTTTCTCATCAAACTATCATCTGGTTCCAGTGACAAGCTTATTTCCTCGCTCGCTCGCTCGAAATTCTCCCTCTCTGTCTCACCGTCGATAATTCTTGTCTCGAGATAGAAAAGAGGGTCGAAAATGAGACGACTTACCCGTTCATCCTGGTGGGAGACTCCCGTGTATCCAGTTCCCCTCCACTGACGAAAAATCACGATTGTACCAAGATCAGCAGCCGCAATGATAATGACGTGACTGATAAGAATAATTGCAGCTACAATGGCAGCGACAGAGGCACCACCTCCACACTTTGAAAACAACAGGTTGCATGTGACGGCGGAGAAATATGGCGTCACTCGCGAAAAGGCTCTCGGCCCGCAAAGTCACAAAACCAAACCCACCTAACCTGCAAGACGTCACAGCTGAAACGAGAAAGCCGGTTGGACAAATGTCAACGCCGGTTGTCTCGAAATACAGGCTAACACGGACATCAGCCTTGCGATCTTGCGGTTTTT
Source organism: Synergus japonicus (assembly GCA_900474275.1). Taxonomy (NCBI): domain Eukaryota; kingdom Metazoa; phylum Arthropoda; class Insecta; order Hymenoptera; family Cynipidae; genus Synergus; species Synergus japonicus. Next base: position 25,539 of record UCOH01011383.1, on the reverse strand, counting down.
GTAGACGCCCGGAGCAGACGAAATAATAACACGGCGTTCACTGATCGAATCTTGGTGGCAATAACTAAACGCGAAAAAAATAAACTGGGACATATACACTTAGACACGGCAAGACGCAAACACGACACACCGGAATACCAAATTGTCACCAGTCTAGGGCTAACCAGCACACCATCAGACATGCTGCCTGACAGACCCAGTGCGTGTGCGTGTGCCTTAAATGACCAACTTTGCGATTCGACATCCCAGCGTCATCTAGTAATGAATGCGCGCAACTATTGGCTCTGTTGGTATCCAATTCTGGATAAGAGCGATTTCTGTAATAGAAAATAGAATTAATTATTGTATTAAACATTTTTACATTCTTGTTTTTGTTTTCATTTAACGGCTTTTCTTGTATTCCAGATAACTCAATGGCAGAGAAATACAATGCCTAATTAAATCTAATAAATGAAGATAAAATAAAAATGATGAATTTAGCAGTTATTGCAATGCAAAATTAATTAATTACTTGCAAATTGGAAAAGTTAAAGATTAACGATTTGATACAATTTGATAATAGATAATTGATAATTCATAGAACCGATTTGCTAACTGATCTTTGCTAAATTTGATCTTACAGTCATCTTTTAAATTTTTCAAAAAGACATCTATGCAATAGGTAAATTTTAAAAGCGCAGAAAGTAATTAGTTTTAAAAGTGACAAAATGAAGTAGAATAAAGAGCTAAATCTAAAATACAGATATGGACATTTTATCAATTTTTAGACCAAGAAAGATTCCTTTCAATCCGAAAAAGTGTTAATTGTTTCTATTAGAACCTTTTCTATCCTTTCCTCAAATTTTTCACTAGATAAATAATGAAAAATAAAAAACTTTTTTTAGTTCTTCCTCAAGGAAAACATGTACATTCTACATTAATATGTGCAATGTGCATCCTTGCAGTTGCAATGCAAGCGTAGGTCTTTGTGCTCGGACTATCTTTCCATATAATGACCTTGAATCAAAACCCCTCCACCTGGTCAACCCTACACCAAGATTCAAGGTGGTTTTTTAAAGTATAATCCCTTTCGAGTTTTACGAAGATATACCTTACATAGAGCTTCAGGAATAAGGCTCTTATGAGTGCCTAATCAACCGCCCTTCGTTACTCCCCCGGAGGGTGAACATATTTGCCGCTTGACTGACTTCGAAAGAACTTGTGTCGTTTTCTTAGCCAGGAGATCAGAATGGTTGAAGAGCAGCAAAGACCTTGTGTGTTCATCAGTATCGTTGCCTGCACTTGGTTCATCGACCTTACGGCCAATATCTCCTCTATCCCTGCACATTTCCCTCACAACTTCAAGGTATCGTAACGAAGAGCTGAGAAATAATCCTTTCAGTAAAAATGCAGTTGAATCTGCGAATTCGCATTGAAATAATATCATATAAGATTAAATTGCTTCCAATTCCCTTGAATCCTACAAATCGTCTTGAATTCACTGGAATCATCTTGCATTCCTTTGAACTCTCTTGAATCCTTGCGAATTTCTTTGGATTTCTTTCAGACTTCTTGGATCTCCTCGAATTCTTGTTAATTTCTTCGAATTACATTAAATCTCGAATCCCCTTGAACTCTCGTGAATTTTTGCAAATTCCTTTGAGTTTGTGGAATTAATTTCAATTCTTTTCACAGAAAAAACAAGGACTGAAAGTGTTTACAGCTGAAATCAGTTTTTAGGCTGAATTTCAGTCTTAAGTCAGTTTTTAGTCTTGTTTTTAGACTGCGAAATCTTGTTTTTAGATTTCTTAGTCTTAAAACAAGACTAAAAACTGACTTAAGACTGAAATTCAGCCTAAAAACTGATTTCAGCTGTAAACACTTTCAGTCCTTGTATTTTCTGTGTTGAGTTCTCTTGTATTGCCTCTAATCCTCTTAATTTTCTTCGAATCTCCTTGAATTCTTATGAATCCTCTTATATTTATTGGATTCGGCACTATTATTTCAATATATTATTATGTACTATTTTATTATTTATCTGTTTATAAATTCACATTTAGAGAAAAGAAGTATACTAATCTAATTCAAAGATTCAGTGCACTTTTGACTTCCTCTACTTTAAATTTTTAATTTAAATCATAAATATAAAAATTGACCTAGATCACTATATGTTTACAAATATATAAATTAGTTTATAAGGTCGACACACTAAAAATTTCTTTTGATTTGATATTTCTCTTTCAATAAAGCATGAACTGGTCATCTTAAAAATTGTAAAGAGTCCTCAGGACTTCAACCAGTCATTCCCGTAGGATAGGCGACTTCGTCCCAAATTATGGTTCCCTGGTCGATGCTGTATCACATTACTTTTGACCGTGATCCAAAGAAAGACTATTTGCTTGAGAACACATACATTTGTGTGTTTGGACTTTAAGTTCAGTCAATGCTTATCTGGACTTCGCTCATAATTTATACTCACATCCCCTTGCCATGTTATTCCAGCGATAGTCTCTGAAAATTAGCATATTAATAAGAAACTCGGCGACAAGGGACAGGGAAGTAGGATTAATCTACAGGGAAATTCTGAGGCCGCATTACCATGCCAAGTCTGAAGCGGAAAGGGTCGTCGTCCCTGTTGGCAGAGTCCTCGGATCCTCCTCAGATCCTCTGGAATCCTGATTACCCACTCTCCGCATTTAGAACTCAATGAAGCGAAACTTATTATCCCAGTCGTAGTCAAGGTAAAAAAATTGGGAAAGTCGGGGAAGGTGCTGCTCAACCGGACAGTAGAAACTGAGAATGGCAGATAAACGCAATGGCGGATGTTGGGTACTCTTATAATAAAAGCTTCGACAACTTTATTTTGTTCATTTGTTGTTATTCATGAGAATCATGAGACAATGTTTCTTATCATGATATTATTAATTTAAAGCGTCATCATTAACGTTTTCTCTCTAAATTTCAACGAAAATCAGCAACTCATTTGTCACAATCTGAAAATTCAAGTTGCCTTTTTATCCTTTTTATGCCAATTGTTGTTTTCTTATTTTCTTTTATTTCATTTACAGTTTTTAATAACTTCGCTGAATCCAATTACAGATTTCAGTGTTTCGTATCAAACGAATAAAATTCGATAAAATGTTATAAGATCGATAAATATTACATTTTTATACCAGTTTGAGAAAAAAATCTTAGTTTTACGAAAAAAAAACATCATTGCTTTATCTATAGCGTTAATTATTATGTTATAACAAATTTTGCATTGTTATTTTACACTCTGCAATAATTTCAGGAATTTAAGTTGCGGTTTCAGTATTTCTACAGCTCTCTATTCTTGCGACATTCGTTTACGAGAGTCAGATAGAAATGCAAAGATCTGAGGAAATCCTGAACAGAGGTTGGCCATCAGGCCTCCTACAAACCTCTTGACCGAAAGAAAAATACGTAAATGCCAACGGCTTTTCCCTCCGACTACCTCCAATCCAATGATAGTTTCCTGCTCACTCAGATATCACTTTTCATTTTTTTTTCAGTTCTAGATGTCGATACTGAGATGGGATAACAGATACATGATAATTTACTTATAAAGTTATGAGCAGATGGTATTTGATATAATATAATTCTTTTTAAAATTTCAAGAATAAAATAAAACTATAAAATCGAGAAATGTATTTTCTTAAATTGTTAAGTTCAACAATTTTTACGAACACTATATATACATTATACATATTGATTGAGATAATTTCATCTTCTTCCCATAACTTCATAAATTATAATTTCTATTTGTAACTTTAATCTTAAACAACACCTACAGATTTTCTAAATAATTGATCCATGTTCGGTACAGAAATTGCATTTTCTTAAATATAAAATATTCTGCAATTTCTTTGAAGTCCGGGTGGAAAACATAATCTCCTGGTAGCAAGTACGTCATGAAAACCTCGAGTACTGAAACTATCTTTTTTCCCCTTACTTACTTACCACTTTCATCGAGACTTTTATAGGGATATTAATAATATATTTAATGAGAAAAATATTTTTTCTATGCTATTATAAGGTGCTTAAATTGTGAACAGAACGGGAAAGACGTAAAAAATATATTATATGCAATTAGTACTCTTCTAATTGTTCTTTATAAAAATATTATTAATTCCATGAACCGAGAATTCAAGAATTTATATACAATGGATATAATGAGAGGAAATTAGAGGATTTTACTCATGATTTGAAATCTAGTGGTTGAAATTCGATCTAAATTTATTTTCCTTTGTTGTATACATACATTGCATATCCCACCAACTCGACTTCATGTTTGCGAAGGGTGGATGCAACAAGCCAACTCGATTTGCCACTTCTTATCCGCCTTGGTGCCTTACTACAGTTGTTTACAGGCTTCTTGTCTCTAGGATTCCTTCTATGATAATATTCTTGTCTAGCCATTATAACAAACAATAAAAAAATCTCTCTGCATTAATTATCTCATTTTATACTAAAAAAGTACAAATTATTCAAAAATTGATATTTCGTTAATATTTCTCAACAAGATTCAAGTCTGATTCAAGCAGATTCAAGTATCATTCAAATAATATAAAATCTATTTAACGTTCAAAGCTAACTTAATAAAACGACACTAAATGCTAATTGGTATCAAGATATTATTCACAAAGGAAAAGAGCTGATTGTGATTAAAATTTGCTATTTATTGCCGACAATGAGAAATATCTTTCCAAATATCAATTGTTTCTATTTCATTTGTGTATTTTTTGAAAAATCTAGTCTCTAACTAGAGACATGTCTCTCTAGACATTTTTTCTGTGATTTCACCTTTAGTTTATAACTCCCACCTGTAATTTGAACTTTGCAAGTAAATATTTTTTGCGACCCTATCGCAGACATGTCAAGAGACAAAATACCCCATAAAAAAAGAGGAAATGGTGAAGAAATGTAGTAAAGAGACTTTATTTGTTAGTACATTACATGCGCAGTGTAAACAACTCCGTTACATCGACCTAGCAGGAGCATAAGCGTCGCGAAGAGGTGCCTGCGCGGGAAACTTTATGAACCAGAGTTGCATATTGCTGAGGGAGGAAGTAAAGATCCATTTGTGTGCATTAGTAGTTGAGACATAAAAAAATGTGCAGAAAAATTAGATTTATTCTAGAAATTATTTACTGCAAGATGATTTACTCATTCTTTTGTGTATCGCAAAAGGATATATAATATTTTCTAGCAATATATGGTATTTTTTTATAATTCTAAAAAATTGTTAAGAACCGACGATGTACATAAGGTTCATATTCCAAGCTCTCATAATAAAGAATTTTAAGGGAATAGTTTTATATTTTTCTAATATGATTGCATGCACTAAAATATATTGAGGGTTTTATTTTTTCTTGTTTTCGAGTTTATTATATAGAATAAATTATTCAGTATTGCATAATAATGATCGAATATTAAGAGACCCTCTGCGACTCTTCATATAATAAAAAATTGATCGAAAGGCGGCATAATGCAGCTGTTTTAGAGGGGTTGTTGGCGAATGGCGTATAAATCCTTTTATGTCAGTCTTTTTATATTAAATGGATATATAATTCTTCATGTAATATTTGAAATTATTAATGGAATATCAAATTCATTTATTGTTTCGCATCGCCATAATTTCAGCCATTTCTTCGTAGAAAACTATTCTATAATAAGGACTTCTTTTCAAGGCGAGTCGACCGCGGAAATCATATATTATACCGTAAGCACTGCTCATAGTATTTTTTAAACTATTCTACTTGGTTTTTAATTTAATTTTCGCCATTTGATTAATCATGGCCATCAATAATCATTGATAATCTTTAATCCCAGGATTTTTCTACTCGTTTCTTTTGATGCTCCTCTCGCTTAAATGCAACACTAGTCGAATTTCCAATTTTTATTTAGATTTCCTTGTTGAATCTTGCACTAAAAAACATTACATATTCATTACATTTACTCACTCTCTACTCTCTAAAACTGAATCAGTCAAATTCCACTGATTTTCAGTGACTCTTTTCTCACGATTTTAATCAGTGAAAATTCCCTGCGAGTCAGACAAAAGTCACTGACTCCCAGTAGATGTTTCACTGATTAAAATCGTGAGAAAATCAATGGAATTTGACTGGTAATCAGCTACATTTCACTGATTCAAGTTTAGAAACTATTATAATAATCAATGATGGAATAGAATGATAGTCAACAAAAGTGACCAGAAAATGATAAATAAACCTTTATTTACTCATAACAGTTCGCTCCCACAAAAACACTTGTTCATACCCACAAAAAAGTGTATAGAATAAGCGATGAGACCTCGGCTCTCTCAGTAGAAATAACAATTAGCCGGGACCGCCCGTAGAGGTTAAAACCTGTTTCTCTCCGCCCCTTTCTTCTCGAGGCAGGCAGACAGGGTCCTGAACGGGCGGTCGAACCGACAAAGCGACCCACAGTCGCGGTGGGAAGAAGCCCTTGTGCCTTGTAGATTGCGAATCATGGCCCTCGAAGGGTCCCCCTGCATCTTGATTCAAGGCCAAGGCCAAGCCGAGCTCCTGCCGTCTTCTGTGTTCCTGTTGAAAATGCGTGGGCGCGGTCTCCCCGAGGGCTGGCCGTGCCGCGAGGTCGCACCCTTTTCAGCCACACGTGTTCGCGAATTGCCCTACGCCCAACCCCCTCTGTCTTCTTCTGCGATCTCCCAATCTTGGCCCCATCCAAGCGAGATCCATTCTAATTCAGAGTTCAGAGGCATCCAACCCACTGCCATAGTCGCCACGCGCCGTCGGCTCTGCTGCGCCGCATTATACCTAACTTCGATCACATTTCCCCAGCAAGCAAGGCAGGCTGGTCCATTCCCGGCACAACCCTCGTAATACCAGCGGGATATCGTGTCACGCACAAAGACGCCTCTGACAACGAATCCCTACGCATGCTCTCCCTACCGGGACTTCGTTAGGGCACGTTTAGCATCCGATGGCCGAAGGGTGGCCAACCCTAATATACTATCTCTACTTGGAAACCAATTGGATGCTGCAGAGGAGTTCCGAAGCAGTGTTTTTGCAGATTTTTTGGGCTTGAAAAAACTAGGGGTTCTGTATGGTTTTGGCTCACTGAAAACATGGGTTAATTCTTTATAGTCAAAATATTATCAAAATCAATAGTTAATTTGATCCTATTTGCACTCAGTGGGCAAAAAGACATGGACATCCTGAGGATGTCCTAAACACATCTTTAGGACGACCATGTCAGTCCAATTGATGTCCAAAAGACGTCCCATGTCTTAAAGACGTCTTTTAGAAATGAGACGTTTTTAGGACACCGAAATAAAAAATCAATATCAAAATCCTATGCTACATCTAAAATGTGTTCATCTGTTAAAATCAGGTGTTAATCAGCGAAGCAAAGTATGTATTATTCGTAAAAAGCGTTTCTTTTGGAAGCAGTTTATATGAAACAATCCTAAATTTCAAAATCAATTCGAATTTGTAATTCGATGAATTTGAATGAATTATGTCTCAATCAGATTTAATCCGCTTCTTCAATCCGAATGTATCCTTTTCAGAATTGAGTCAGAATGTATCCGAATTTATTATAAGAATCACTCGGATTGATTCGGATAAACCAGATTAATTTCGATTGGAAGTTCGGATTAATTTGAATTGACCGGATGCATTTGGTCAATTGTGGTTGATTTTGATTTTCATAATCTATTAGCATATAAATCTGAAATTCAGAAATGCCTAACTGCCATCCATTGTTAAGGAAATTGTATTATAATTTCAATTTTCATTGCATTCAACGGAGCAATGCATTTCTTATATTTCTTATATTTCTTAATAATCTCCCATCTGAAAAATTATTTAATGCCTAATGAGGAAATCTACTATAATGAAATATATCATAAATATCTATTTTCTATTTAAAAAAATTGTATGACTACATAAAATTATTTTATTATGTACAGATTTAAACATTCAACGTATGTAAGAGAGGAAATTAATTGTTGGATTCCATAACTGTTCAAAGATCTCAAAATAACACAAAAGGAATCTAACATGTACACTCAAAAAAATATTTTGTGCAACAAAATATGTTTTGTTGGCTGAAATAAATTTTTGTTAGTTCAACAAAACGATTATCAACAAAATTATTTTGTTGTCCGAACCAAACCTTTTTTTCAGTGTAAGAGGGATGTAAACATGTGAAAATGTTCAGCCAACCTTTACCCCTCACCCCTGTTTTGATTTTGAATCCCCTTTGCCCCAAAAGTAACATAATCATTATTTAAAAACAATATTTTAGATCTATTCTGTTTTATTTTTATTTATAGCGAATTAAGATCCCAATATGCCCAATATGTGACAGGTTAAACTATCAATTTTGCTAATTAGACAACAATTAAAATAAGAAAGTGATTATGAAAACAAATAGCGAAACATGCCTTATAATTACAAAATACAGGTTTGTTGTAGTCTCCCCCCTTAAATTGTCGGGGTTTACGACCCCTAAAATCTCGAATAGAAATTTTGCTCTGGGCCCGATCGGGCCCAGATCGGGGATCTCAAATTGGGGATGAATCGCACGACCCGACCAGGCCCAGATCTGGCTCGACAAGGCCCGGACCTCGCCTGATCGGGGTCCGATCGAGCCGGGCATTTCATCACCGGTCTGACCAGATTTGGAAATTTCTACTTTTTTACAAAAAATGACAGGTGCATGTATGGAATTGAACCCTATTGTGTCAATCAAGACACTAAACAATCGATCATCAACCCCTAACTTACACCCCATCTGTTTCAATCGCAGAGGTGCTGATCCGCATTAAATCAGGGAAGATGACTGGTGTGGCGGAAGTAGGCGGAAGTATGTAGGCGGGCAGGGGAAGGTCGAAGAGGAGGGTGGGCCGCGAACAGACAAGCTCACTATATAGCAGCATCGTCTCGTGAAGAAGAAAACCATACGCGTAGAGTTTCTTCATGTTCCTGTATTCCTGTTCAAAGAGCGGGGGCGGCTCCCGCGGAGGGCAGGCCGTCGAACTTGCGGGGCGTCACCCCGACGTGAAGAGGCGGTGCGGAATCACAGGACATCGGATCCTTCAAATTCATTAAGAAAGTCCTATTTACATTAATAAGTGTTTTAGAAGCAAGAATCCTTACTTTCGAGAATCAAGAACTTGCGAAATCGGCTGATAAACCCGGAAAAAGGTCCTCAATTCCTGTGGTTGGCGCTCCTATAAGGTGGAGCTCGAGGTGTAGTCCTCACCTCGTTTCGAAGATGGGAGCTTCCTCTGTCAAGGCACAACCCAAATATCATTTTTTATGTAAGAGCAAGGAAAATTACAGTTACAATGTATTTTTATAAACAAAAAAGATGCGGTAGTAATCATCATTTTTATTCTGTTTCTGTATCTCTTGTATATTTTGTTTCGTTATGAAAATGAATCAATGATGTTAATCAGTTTAGATGTTATCTCCACCATATTTAGTCATATAACATTAGTCATATAACATATTTATGATATTTGGTAGAGATTTTTCCAACCAGAACTCATCATAATTGACTTCAATTGAAACTCGATCTGAAATAGGGAAACTGAATATTTTTAAAACATGTGATTACCATTGTCATATATGGATTCAGCGTCGTCGAAAACCCTTTAAAAATATTTGAACTCCTCAATCACTCGACTCAATATAGTTGAAAAAAGGAAACCACCCTTTGTTTGTGAAAAGCAGACACCATATTGGATCCACCATCTGGAATTTTGCAATTTTGACCTTGCAAATTTGAATTCAGCGACATTGAAAACATCCTGAAAAGCATCTCACCTTTTGAATCATCCGACTTGCAGTTGAAACGTGAAGACCATCCTTTATATACATGGGGTAGTTTCTACCCTTACAATTGTTTCTAAGCCGACATAAAAAATACGTCGATTATTTTCCCTAGTTCTATAAATTTGCAGTTTCGCACAGAGAAAAACAGTTTCTTCGTTTAATTCCTTTTTTGAAATCCTCTCAAAAATGAGTATATTCCTCTATGAATTAGACTATTTTCTTTTACTTTTAAGAGGATTCCTCCTTATTTGAGAGGAATAATTTCTAGAATAGAATAATCCTTTAAAATTAAGAATAAAACTTGCAGCAGAATAAGAGGAATCCACTTAAACGAAGAAAATATTTTTTTCGGTGCATCAAAATCTGCAATTAACAGTTCTGTACGTCACTGACTGTGAATATCTATAAGATCAATATCTTAACTTTTAACTCTCACTATCCAAAATATTAACATGGAATATCCATTTCTGTATCAAATACAAAAAACCTATCTTTTTACGGTTCCTACGATTCCATTAGACCGAAATTATCCATAGATTAAAGAAAGGGAGAAGAGAACGTCCCAGAATGTGATTTAACACCCTTACACCCTACCCCAGTGACATTAAATCGGGGGAAACGCCCCTAGTTAGGGATGATTCCACCACCGGGCGCTTCGACTTCCTCACCCCAATTCGGCAACTTTATAGCAACAGGGACGCTGAAATACCTCTCAACTCTCCATGGCTACCTGTTCCAGTTGTTTACTCTTGTATTCTCCAGAGTCAGCATTATACATTATTATCTAGAGTTGTGTTTATATAAATCCCATATCTAGACAGTCACAATGATAACCTGATTTCTAACCCCGCCACGTAGTCATGCCTATATATGCATGACATAAGCTCGTATTTTATAGGTTTATGAATCGACTGGCAAAATTCGGAGCGACCTAATTCCTACAATGAATTCATGCTATCCTACCACTTTTGTATGTCATCCAATAATCGACATATTTTACCAGTCCTGCGCTCCTGTTACTGTTATGCCCTGTTTGGGTTCAAAGGGTTTTCTGACGAATTCTATACACATTCTCTGCAGAGGTCACTTTCCTTCTGGAATAAATTCGCGAAAATTGATTTAATCGATATAAAATTTAAATATTTTATTCTTTTAATGACATTATCTTATTAATGAAGTGCTTTTAATCTGTTTAGAAGTTTAGAATGTATTAGATATTATTTAAGCTGAAGTATTAAAAAAAAATACATTTATTTATGTTTCTCTCAATATTATTTATAATTTTCATTTTTCAGCATGATCTCAAAAACTTAATTCTGCCAGTTATTGTTTTATAGCATATATAAAGATAAATCGTGGTTTTTCTGAAATCTAATTCTACTTTTTAGCTCGGTTTTTAGTCGTAAATGACACAATTTAGTCGTTGTCATATGAAATTGTGACAACAACCATTTTGGAATACCATGTACTCTCAGGGGCTGTTGTCATATATATTATTTGATTATGGCCGTTGATTTTTAAAGAAAGCACAAGCCAAAATGTATAAAAAAAGACCTAAGTCTAGGGTTTCACTGAAATTTTGATACGATCCTGCATACTTACTGGCTCATGGTGTTTCAAGGTCATCCAGTACAAGACCTAGAAGGGAACCTTTGTAGAAGAATGAAGAAACGATGAACCGTGGAAGGTTCATGCAACTGTGGAAAGTAATGTATAATTTTTACCCTCTGTCTGCATATAAATGAAGTAGATCATACGCATAGTGGGTACATGCATATGAATATTAATTACATTGCGGGTGACAACGCTCAGGCAAGCATCAGGATGAAGGAGGTCTTTCTATACGCGAGCCGAATACAGCAGGAGCCCTTAATCCCTTCTTCTGGATCTCAAAAAAATTATCATGATCTGAATGTAGCCTTATCAATTATACACATCTCCAGTTTAGTTAACTCGATTCAAACGAAAATGAAAAGCGCGTCAGATTTTGCATTTGGTATGCAGAATGCATGGATAGAATTTACATGCAATGTTATTAACAAATATCAATATAACTCATTATTTATTCTACCTTATCTACTTATTAGTAAAAGTTTTTCTCTTGGTTTTCCTGGTAGAGTATTCTATTTTTTTTTTTGGATTTGCCACTGAATTCAACTGAACATTTGCAATTTCAAGGACAAAAGGTGGTAAAATATGTATATAATAAATATGTTAACAATAAGTATGCATATACTTAAATATGGTTATTTATACAAAATTGATGTGGTATAATTTATAATATACGTTTAAAATAATAGATAAATAAGCGTTTTAAGTAGTTCTCTATGAGAGTTTCTCTATTTACACAAATTCGGCAGAAGTTTTAGCTTTTCTGAAGAAATTTTTGAAGGTCCTTCTGGGGGAAAGACGACCGAAGAAAAGACCTAGATATAACAATGTGTGTTCTATAGTATTTTTTTTTTCATTGTCGGTTCTGAACTAACTTGTGGTGGGAAATGGATGTGTCAAAACCGGACCAACGACACCTGCGATCGACCTCTTTTAGCAAGCTGCTCTCCTGTTACGAATATGTGAATATATTTTATTCAACCCTTTCCCTTGGCTAGAGATTAAATTACTCCTAGTTTCAGAGGCTTGAATCAAATTCCTCTTCCATTTCTGGACCAACTTGGCATGGTTCACATAGTAACACAGCCCCTCAAACCTCTCAAAACCACTTTTTATACAACTAATACCTTTTATATACAATTCCGGCTGAGATGAAGTGAATCGAGTCCGTAGATGGCGCTCCCGATCTTTTATTATATTTCTTCAAACCCATTTGTTCTGAGAAAAGTTTTAAAGTTTTTAAACTCTAAAATTTACATTAGAATTTTTTTGTACAAAAATTATTTGTATTCATTCACATTATTCATAGGTATAATTTCCAAAATAATTAAAACATACGTAATTAAAGCCTGTACATTACATAACGCCTTTAAAAATTTCGAATTTCCCGTCTCCACCCAATACATAAAAAATTGGAACAAAAGAAATTTTCTTATATATTTTGCGTTACTGTATTATTCAATAAAATCTAGCTGCTCCCTGGTTGGCCCTTAACATAGAAATAAATTAGTCCTCACTCTATTAATCATTATATTAATGTTATATTATTTTACAGGATTCTTTACTTGTTTAATTTGATAAATTATGCGATCAAAAACAAACTTACTAATTTCTAGTTTTTTAAATTCAACCGGATCGTAGAATTTTTTTTATATTCATTTTTTACAATTTCTTTCAATTCCTTTGCTTAGGTATTACCAAAATTTTTTTTTAATTTGTAGTTTTTACATATTTTTGGGTGTGCGCTTGGAGCAAAAAATTTATGGCGTTCAAGATAGAACTGGACAAAGATTGTGGTGGATTCGATAATTAATAAATTATTACATTAATTTTTTTCAGATCGAATAAATAACAATGCAATATGGTAAATTGATTTGTGTCTACTTTTAACAATATACACATATGGAATAACAACAGCACTCACAGAATTTCCCAAATGGTCACCCATCCAAGTAATAACCGAGCCCACCGCTGCTTAACTTCAATGATCCAATGATAACTGATGTTGTCAGTGTGGTATGGCCGTTGTCCTCAATGAAAGGATGTTTCTACTGAAAGACCAAAAATTTTGAAAACGTGCTTGTGTAGAAGCTCTCAGTGCAATAATAAGGCGGGAGAGCCGCGCGCACGAATTTCGTACGAACGCTTCGTACCTTCTGCTATCCTGTGCCCAGGGGATCAAACCAATAGACTACCGATAGCCGTTCCAATTATCGACTCGATTGGAATCCTTCCCCAGATTCGATACCTCTCCCCTCTTCTCCTTATCTCTCTTGTCCACCTATCTCCAATTCCTCTCCTCCCCTTCATCTATCTTTCTCTTTTCATCCCCATTGATTCTCCAGGGTTAGGGAAACCCTCTCCGAATCACTAGTTCTACTATCAGTGGATTTTCACACACGAAGAAGCTTTTGACTTCTATTCATTCTTCGTAATATGATAGAGATGTCATAATCTACATTGGCTATTATATATAATATTAAATGAAACGTTTTTTGATTACAAAAGAAATGTCTACACAAAGTATAGACATTTCTTGCAAATGGAAACATCATAAGAATGGATAATTGGAATCCAATGTGGATTGGATTGGATTCATTGAAAGTTGATTTTTAATTTTCTTATGTTTCGAACCAGATTCCGCTGAACAATATAAGAATAGCTTCCATCTATATATATATATATAGACATAACAAAACGGATGATCATATATCTCATCACGATTCCGAATTTTGTGGATCCACCTTCTACTTTCGCCAGGAGAATACTTTCCCCGCTTTTTTTCGCTACCAGGAGGTCATGATCGTGGAGCCTGTCCTCCTCCGAGTTTGGCATCGCGCATCGCGTCAGGACGATCAGGTGAAATCCTTCCGGACGTTTCCAATCAATCGGCTCCTTCCGGCACTATCAGAGAAGCATGAGATTCCCGGGAAAATCGAACTTTTCTATCGTTTTCTCCTCTATTCGCAAGGGATGAAAAGTTCCGATAGCCTATAGCCTACACCTATACCTATACCTATTATACCTATAGATATTGATAAATTGGTGGAACTTCTCGATAACCTAACTGGCATCAAGAACAAGTTGATGGTATAACAATGCGAGGAAAGCATTGAGAATACCCGTTCCAGTCATAGCTCTCAGCGCTAGTCAAGCTGGAAGCGATGCTGATACTTACCATATGAGAAATTGCATGTAGGTAGCTGCAAAAGAAAAGGGTTAGTCGCTCAAGTGCTTCGAGCCACACATCTAGAATAAGACATCATAAGGCAGGAGAAGGTCGTCCATTATTCGTCGGTCGTCGACCCGAAAAGGCTTTTGAATCGGGTGCGCTGGCCACACCATTTCTGATGGTTCTGACGGGCGAGGGGTTGTCGAGGGTTGAATGAAGAGGCGGGCAGGGGTCAATTTTCATCCCTTGTGGATGAAAGGCTACTGCCAGGTACCAGCTGGCAATATTGCAGCCAGTTCCATAGAGACTGGGCGTTCTTTTATCTGCTCTTGAAGGCTTTCCTTCAGGCTTTCCAAGAGTAGAGGAGATGCAATTGATCAGTGTGCTGACATCAACGATGCTATAATGGTCAAAAGTAATCGCTAGCTGTCAGAACTGTCGAGCAACGCGTCAGATCGATGGCATGGTAACACGATGGTGCATCAGGGAAGAATGACGAAGAGGAACTTGATTTGAACAGGGCAGTAAGTGGAGAACAGAAGCTGGTTTGTTGAGTCGGACGGATCATGTGATATTCGTTTTTTATCTTGCAGTATTTTCTGTGGATTTTAGTGCGTGGGAGGCGAATGGAATGCAATTTAATCAGGAACTGGAAGTTAGGAGTAGGAGAGTGATGATAATAATAAGTAATAATTTCTTATCAATTCCTACTTCTGAGAAGTATATATATACATATAGAAATGAAAATAGAACTCATTCATATTGATTTCTGATTAACAGATCAAATCGATATCAAATTACCAGATAGTTCATCATCAATTTTTGCCGGAATCCTAAAAGTCCTTAAAGAATGTTTAACATTTTGGTAAGGTGAAAAATGAAGAAACTCTTCTAGAATTAGAAATGTGTCACTTTTTTAGAGGCCGCATTTATTTAGAAATGCAGACAATTATTGATGTACCTCGGAAATAGTCACGAAGAGTCGCATTCGTAAAGGGAGGGCGAATGTTGAATTGGCTCCTCTGCCTTCTGTCCTCCGGGTAGAGTTTCTATGAATGTTCTCTTGTCTCCCACAATCTTTTCGTCGACTCTCTTATTCATCCACACAATCGTACAAATCCCAATTCACACTCCCCAGATCTCGCAGACTTGAGTGCGTTTGTAGAATTCAAAGCTGCTTCAACTTTAGATGAATAGACTCAAACACTCCTCATCTCTCCCTCACAGACATAGTTATACATATAATGTTCCTCCACCTACACTCTTAGAATCTATGACCTACACTTGTTCAGTTTTGAATGGGAGGTGAGTTTCGACGAACTAGCACATTCAAAGATTATATGGGGGATGTGAAATGGGGAAAATTCAATTTTAGATGAGATGACGGGTTTCTTGGAGACGAATGGCGGTCGATAGTTGCGGGTGGACAACGTCCTCCATGTTTTCATATCCTCCTGGTCAATGTCACCACGATCCTTTTATTCGAAATCACTGGTGCGTGACCATCGATTCAGTTCTTCTTAGCTTTCCAAAGAATTCATTCTTCAAAACGGTTGAAAAGAGCAGAAGCTGGGCTGGAGATTAGAGTTGTCAATTATAATAAAGTAGGCTTTTCAGGAGACGTAAAAAATCCTATTTTTATTTTAAAAATGTTTTCTCTTACGCGATGTAAATTAAATTAAAGGATACTCTTGAAGGATGAAGGATATTGAATTTCTGAAGGCGCGCTCAAATAAATATACAAGATTTACCCCATTGATGATAGAAGAACCTGGAGAAGCCTGGAATATTTCATCAACGAGAAAAAGCCAGGAAATAACCGCGACTTTTGTTGATAATCGAGAAGTATTCTTAATTTTCCAATAAATATCCCCAATTTTAACAATAATTTAATTTAAGAATAATTATTTTTGACCAGGAAAACTGGGAAATACAATGACACAATACAATAATAATACAATAAACAACATAATAATAATTATTGTATTTTTATTTATAAAATATGTTTATGTCAAAAAGTATCTTGGGATTGGTTGGATGTTCTTCAGATCGACTTTTATTCCCTTTCAGCACCCGACTGAAGGGTCAAGATTTACATTGAGCTTCCTATGCTTTCCTGTTACAACGCCCCAAAATTCTTTTGTTCTCTGTAAATTAGAGGCATCCTAACGATCGCGTGAAGTATGTTTTTAATCCCCCTAGCACCGGGAAAAAACCACAACCGTTTCGAGTTAAATGTGTATGTTCACATGCGAGATATGCCCCGCAAGTCATATTTTCCTGTGATACGGAGGAGTTACTCTATTGTCCTCAGCTTTCTTGAATTGCCCCAAGACATTCTTTAGCGAACCTTTAGTCCCCTTATTGTCCATTATCGAACCTTTCTCTTCATTCGCCGATTTAATCGTGACTGGTCCTGACTTCTCGAGAGCTGGGGTACTTTTTTTTACTTCACGTCCGATGGCCTGATCTTTTTTAAGCTTATTCTTACTCTATCCGTCAATTATTATAATATCGGATTGTGATGATGTTACCAATTAGACTTTAGAATTTATAACAATCTTAAAAAATAGAATGTTTTACATTCCTTGGTGAAAAATTTCTTGAAAAATTGTGTTGAAAAATTGAGTAATCTGAAAAGTGCCCCTTTATAAGGAAGTACTTTCCAGCAGATAAGTTTTCATGGTTGCATATGGACAGGAACCATTTTGTATTTTTATAATAAAATACATGGTTTTTTAATGGAAAATATTAGGTGGGTTTATTCAATTTCTTGATATTCCAAAACTAAAGTAAAAAAATTCAAAATTTTGAATTTTTATCTCAGAGTTGACGCACTAATAACAGACTAATCATATAATAATAATAAACTAACAATATAACTATACAATCCAAATTTTTTAAAGTAAGGAGTCGTATTTATTATAAATAATTTGATAAAATTATTAACTACTTCTAAAAGAAATTTTACGCTAAGATTTTTTTTTAATTTTAGCCATACAAATAAGAATGTAATCATGCATTTTAAGAATGTAATTTGTTCATTTTATTCACACAAATGAATCAATATATTTAAAAAATTTCTAGAATCAAATTTAATTAATATAAACAAGCTCAGTTTTCATGAAATGATCGCAGTGTAAAAATAAACATCTTTACATGGAGAAAACTGGATATTAAACCGTAATATCTAACTATTTAACTATGGGACGACTATCTGGATATTTACATATAATATCTTGATATTAAAACTTAATATCCAGATATTAAAATTTAATATTCAGAAATTAAAATATTGGATGTTAGAATATTTGGATTATCTATTTTAATATCTGGATATTAAGTTTTAATATCTAGATATTATATCTAAATATCTAGATAGTCGTCCCATAGTTAAATAGCTAGATATTACGGTTTAATATCCAGTTTTCATACTCTATTTAATATTCTTTTGAATAAAAGAGAAGATAAGCTATTTAATCAAACTTATAAACTACTCTAAAAACATCTCAACGCATTATCGTATAATAGAAGTGATGTTTCCCGTTTTTTCAATTGATGTAAAATCCGATGCCAGATACATCAGAAATTCAATGAATCAGCAAGGTTTCTAGATTCGATGAAATTCTGTGCTAAACGCATACCAAAATTAGTAATAAACTCCTCTTAAAAAAGGCAACTTCATTTATTTTCAAATATATTTATTTTTAAATATTGTTAAATATAAATCATAGATAATAATAATCACGGACTTTTAACTTTCAAAGCTTCCTTTACCCAGTTCTCGTCATGAAATTCTTGATTCTAAATTCCGATGTTACCCACGTTACGCCCTCGCGAAGTATAAAGTGCGAAGCGAGGCTTTTACGAGGCCCTCGTAAAAGCCCTTCCACCGACACCAAAGGGCATACGCCTACGCACTTTTACTAGGGAACCAGAAGAGTGAAGGGACTCTTTGACGTCCGAAGGAACCCTTACTGGGTCCTCGAAGGATTAGCCTCAGCCCAACGATAAAAAACCACAAACACGATCTCCGAAAAAGTAACATGCATTGCCTGTAGGTGTAGTCGAATATCTCTTCTTCAAGTTGTGTTGCATCGAGCGCTGGAAGCATCGACTGGCACGGGCCCTTGCCCTTAGTCGTTCTGGCCTTGAATCCGGCCAAGGGCCGGGAGAAGTGAAAGTCAAATCGACGTCAAGAACTAACAGGGCAACATGACAGGGTTGCTGGATGTCTAAGGCTCCTCCTTAAGTCCATTGCACCCGAATGAACTTTCAAGATCATGAAAAGACTCCAAGGACCCAAAAAAAAGTTCAAACAATGCCAACTATTACCAATCTTCTTTGTTCGGTTTTGAACATCAATCAAATAATTAATTGTTATACATTCAGACATTATCAAATAACGTAAATGACAACAGCACACGGTATTTCCCCAGGGGTCTCCCCATCCAAGTACTAACCACGCCTAACGCTGCTTTATTTCAGTAATCAAACGAGAACTGATACTTTCAGCGTGGCATGGTCGTTGTCTCTTGATTCTCTTCTTACTGCGCATGTAAATGAATGGGGATTCGATAGGACGTTGTAACAGGCTTCGAGGATTGTAGGAGGTATTGAAGGGACTTGAAGGCCCCTTCGTTTTAGCCTTCATATGTATATGTTGGTTTCCCCTTACTACCCTCGAAACACCATTCATTCACCTACACATTGACACAGCACATCCATAGTACGCGCCATCATTTCCGTTCAACCGGAGGGTGAAGTCGAACCATGGATGTCTGTATATATGGGTGATTCTCTACACTAAGGACACTTTTCCTTCTCCGTGTTATGTATTTAAAAAGACTTGATAATCCAAAATTAATAAAATAAGAATTTTTATAGCTTCCTCCTATAATCCGTTAAAATGTTCTTGATGACAAAAGGATTCGGATAAAAAATTGAAAAAGAGATGCAGATTGAGATGTAAATTCCGAGAGATGCAAATTCCGTCATCGGGAGCAAATTAATTAAAATTCTCTGATGATAATGTAAAAAAAGTGGAACTAAGATCGACAATAATGGAAGATTATATATATGTAATCTCCAATACTGATAGCAGCTCGAGGGGTAGTGTTTAGTGGTTTAGTGTGTAGTGTAAGGATACGCACTATAATCTCTGTAGTAATAGCAAACAACACAAGTACGATTGGCATATCAAGCGTCTAGGACCAGACAGGAGTTTCGAATCACTGCCTCATCTATAGGGTTGGTTTGTTGGTGATTTCGTAACATTCATCTACGCACGTCAGAAGGATGTCAAGGGTGTAAAGTACTAGGCGAGTATACAGAAACTAGAGGTGTTTCGTGACGAGGGTTGTTGAGGATCAGGGGTTTTGAGGGGATGTTGAGAATAATGCACCCTCGGATCTCAAAATCCATATATCCCCCATTGAGCTAGATTCGAACCGCAGCTGTACACAATACCTACATCGAAAACGACTCGCAGCAGGTCTTTAGGGAAAATGGAGTATAAAGGCCGATAGAAAATGAAAGGATGGTGAAAAGAAAACGCGTTTCTAAAGAAGAATATTCTTCCTTTTCATTCTTTTTTTCTTCTTCCTCTTTTATTAGCTAATTTCATCTTTCAAATATCCTAAGCTTAAACCCAAGGCTGTTTGACTAACAATAGCATGAGGAAACATTCTTTTTGTGAAAAATTGAGTAATATGAAAGCACAAAAGTGTAATTATATAGGCGAGAAAAAATTGTACAAAAGTTTAATTGGAAAATAGTGAATAAGTGACTAACTACTTCAATAAATATTGTAAATATCTATAAATATATAAATCTTGTGTGAATTTACTTATATATTGAATATGATAGGTCATCTTTGCTATCATAATCCCTCGCGTATAAACAAGTCAAAAGTCCAGTTTGAAACTGAAAAAGTATCAAACTTGGGAGTCGATTACGTCACACTTTTCTCACTTCTATTTTATCGCTTCTCACTTTCCACTTTCCATTAGTCACATTTTTTTATGTACAAAAAAAATTCTTACGTGTTCAAAATACGTGTACGTCATGGTTTAGACGTAAAGTGATCAGAATGCCACGAAGATATCAACCGAAAAGTTATCGGTGATGTTTGGATGGTGTTGACAGGTCATGGAAAGTGACAAATGAGAAGTGAAAAGTAAGGAATGAACTGACTTTGACTTATCTGGTGTTAAAGAAGTGAAATTTAACTGATTACCAGTCAAATTCGACTGATTTTTAGTGACTCTTTTCTTACGATTTTAATCAGTGAAAAATCTACTGGAAATCAGTGAAAAGTCACTAAAATTTTTAGTAGTTTAGTGACGATGACTGAAAATTTCAGTGACTTTTGACTGATTCTCAGTGAACTTGCACTGATTAAAATCGTGAGAAAAAAGTCACTGAAAATCAGTGGAATTTGACTGATTCAATTTTAGAGAGTAGATAATACTAAAAACTAGATATTATCTTAAAAAATAGATGTTACCAATATATCGAACACATTGTTGTTGAAAACCTGATTGGTCTCTATGGAAATTGCGCAATTTTTGTGAATTTATCGTATTTGAAAACTATCTTCAGAGTATATTAACAAAAGCCAAAAAGATTACTAATAAAAAGATTAAATAAAGATAGAATATAATTTAAAGTAGTAAAAATCATTATTTTGATATGAAAAATAAATTATTAGAAATATTGAGTGATTTAACGGTATTTCGAGGTATTTTATGCAATTTTAAAGGATTTTACGACATTGCATGAAATTTTAAATGATTTGCACAGAGATTTCATTGAATTTTCAGAAGTTTGGTGAGATTATATTGGATTTTCAAGCATTTGAAAGAATTTAAATAATTTCATGGAATTTTGAGTATTTTTAAGAAATATATCAAATGATTTTGCGAAATTTAAAGGAATTTCATAGGATTTTAAGTAGTTGTAAGAGTTATAACGATATGCTTGTGAAATTTTAAGGATTTTTATGGAACAACAAAGAATATCAAAAATTTTATGGGATTTTGATATTTATGGACATTTATTTCCACACTGTTAGAAATATATTGAAAATTCAACTATTTTTCATTTACTGTGATTGAAAATTCAACTACTTTTGATTGAATATTCAACTATTTTATTGAAAATTCTACTACTTTTGATTGAATATTCATTCAGCTACGGTAATTGTAAAAAAGCTTCAACTAAAGTAATTGAAGTTTTTTTACAGTACAGACATTTTAAAGGCTTTGGTGAGATTATATTGGATTTTCAGAAATTTCAAGGAATTTCATAAGATTTCATGGAATTTTAAGTAATTTTATGGGCTTTGAAGATATTTTAGGAAATTCTAATAATTTTAAGAATTTTATGAGATATTAAGTAATTTTAAGAAATATCAATTGATTTTGCGAAATGAAAAGGAATTTCATACAAGATTTCATACGATTTTGAGTAATTTTATGGGTTATAACGATAGATTGTGGAATTTTAGGGAATTTTAAGGAACATCAAAGAATATCAAGTAATTTTGATGAAATTTAAAGAAAATTTCACCAGATTTTTGAAATATGTTAAAGGAATATGAAGATATTGTATGAAGTAGTAAGTAGTAAGTAATTTTAAAGACTTTTAATAGATTCGAAGTACTTTATGGAATTTTACGAAATTTTAGTGGATTTTCAGGAATTCAAAGAGATTTAATCAGATTTAATGGGATTTTGAATAATTTTAAGAAATATCAAGTGAATTTAAGAAATATAAATGAATTTCACCAAATTATATATCAAGAAAAAAAAAATTCTCAAATATTTTTTCTACTAGCAAAAGATGCGTGCAAAAACGAGAAATTAATCGCGCGCAGAGCGTAATATTAAAAACTAGATAATATTAATTCCATTTACACTAAAAACTTCCAAAAGTCACTAATCCTTTCTCCTGAAAAGTTAATTACGAAATGCAATAATCAGCGAGTCTTATGCGGACGTCTCTCATTCCTCGTTGTATTTCAGAGGAGGAACGAAAACCTGCAATCTACATCTACTCAGGAGATCGAGGTTAATTACACTAAAGCATGAGGTTCGTCTGGTCTTCAAAGAAGAAGACCTGCTCGTATGATTTCATTCCAGGAAAGAGGAGCTTATAAAAAAAAGAGCGGTCCCTTTGAAACATAATCTGGTCGTGCGCTACTGTGCATAGTTCTTTCGAAACGATTAATCATCATTATTTCCTCAATTTTCGTCGCTCTACTTACTTTATTTCTTCAGTTCTTTAATCCTAGTTATCTGCTGTATTTATTCTTATCACAAAGAAGAAAAAGAAGAAGAAGAAGAGGAGGGGTGATATTGGGCATCCACGTGGGGGGCAGGAACTGGACGAAGACTCGTTCTTGAGGACTTCAAGCATCAGTCTCTCTTCAGATTCTTTAGCGTCCAACACGCGTTCATTGTGCAATTAATGTAACAATTAATGGTAACAATTACCAATGTTCAATTTACAATTCAGCTATCAAATCACATTAAGAATAACTAGTTATCAAATCAAAGTGGCCGTGACCGTGGATGTTCGTCTAACGTCCACGCGGATCACTCTTTTGACAGAGCCAAGGAGAATATATACATGAACGATGACTTCTAAACTGTAAAAAACAAATAAAATCGAGACTTGACAGAGAGAAACTCGTGCACTTTTTTAAGTTCACTTGCTACTTTTCATCAACAATTATCGCTTATTCAACGATTTCTTATTTTTTAACTTAACGAAGCCTCTGCTCCCGAGAAACACTATCGCTAACTCGACTTGCGTCAATCGATTTTTCACAATGTTTCTATCGCGAGACTTGACAGTGTCTGAAACAGTTACGAGGCACGAGCTAATGTTGAGGCGTGAACTTTGTTATTAAACTGAAAACTTATACTTTAAAAGTGTAGTATAGACTAATTAGACTTATGTGTTCGGTTTATCGAGAATTAAATGTTGAAAATAACGTATATTTAGCAATCTTTTGAAAAATGTGAAGCAATCGTCTTTGGTGTTCATCTAAGTCTCGATACTTTTCTGAACAGAGAGAGAATAATTAAAAAAAACTCGAGTGATACATAAAAGTGCTGTATTGTGAATTAATCTACAACAAGTGAAATTTATAGTTTATAGAATAGAGATTCTTTTTAATAGAGGACGAAAATATACAAAGCCATCATGTTTCTTAATGATACTTTATTGATGCTAATGGTTACGGCCAATATGATGGCCACCATCCCCAATGGGACGGAAAACGATAGCCGACAAGTTAAGGATCAAAGCACTTTTATTAATTCGACAACCACTACTCTTTCACCGGAAGAGCAAGAAAATAAATTCGACACTGAAGATGGTAAGAACTTTCATTTGTTCTATGTACAAAATGTATGTATAAGACATATTCCAAATTCCTTCCAAAATAAGACAAGATTATAAAAGAGAAAACAATTGAATCATTTGGAAATTCCAGAACTATGTATTGTTTAATTTGAAAAAATATTTTCCACGAGTATAAGCGCGAATTGCGTTAAAACCTCGTCACTATTCGCATGACTTAACGACTGCAAATAGTGTAAATTACCAAATAGCCTTTCTAGCGACAGAACATAGCCAATCAAGAAAGGGGTCAGTAATTAAAGTTTTCATAATTTTCCTGGAACTAAAGTCTTAAATTCATTGTCATAAGCAAAATATCGTATAAAAATACCACAGACTCTTGAATTTCCCTTGGAATTTCCTGTACAAATATCAAATACTTTAAGTTACAAAGGAAATATCTAAATGTTGGAAAACCCCGAATTTCTATCCTGAGAACGAAGGTCACCACATTCCATAGTAGATAACCATAGAAACGTGCATTTGCACTCAGTTATTATCAACTTCTCTTTTTAGACTCTCTTATCAATAATGTCAAGACAAGATAAATGAACCACCTATAAAATAATATCAGAATCCGCGTGTCTAAAATTTAAAACAGTATAAGAAGTGAGGAAATAGTAAACAGCTGGGCAAGGTCACAGAATGACCTTTTTTTATCTTTCAAAGAGAGCAAAGTCCGAAGGGCTTTGTTGACATTACATTCTTTGTAATTTTTGTCTCCATTGACGACAATGTTGATCAGAAACCACGCCTACATTTTTTTTTTTGATATGATATAATTTACGAATCAGGAAATTGTGAAATAAGCATATTTGAATTCAGTGAGAAAATATGAGCAAGCATTTTTCTACAAATGCTCAATACTTATTCAAAAAAGTAATTGAGAATTTGACATTTTCATTTCTTCATCCCTCGTTAAATTTGGAAAATTTATATTCATCACATAAATCAAACAGGTTTATTACTTCCTATTTAATTCATGACTTTTCCATCAACACTTATTACCTCTCAGAGTGTAATATTAATATAAAATTATTTTTAATTGATAAAATATTTTTATTTCGAATAAAAAGCTTTGTATATATTAATTTATTTTCAAAAAGATATATAGAGAAATAATATCAATTGCAATATTACGTATAAATGATTTGATTTATTGAAAAGGAAGAGACGAGATAAAACCGAAATCTTATGTATTTTAATCATAAAAATAAAAAGGAAAAGAAATCCACACTATCAGAATTAGGAAACTGTCCGAAATCACGATTCTTATAATACGTAATAGCGTCAACAATTGATTATTTTTGCAATCTAAACCATAGAGAATTAATCTGTAGTATAAGTGGGAGACAAAACATGAAACGTGCTTTGAGGAACTGAATGTATTATAATTAAGACAAGAATTATTAATCTCTGTCTGTAAAGAGTTTAATCGTGCACGTATTGATAACCTCTGGGAGAATATCAACGTGTCAGACTTATCAATATATATATATATATATATATATATAT